>VWZX01010068.1:0-22410 GCA_013399015.1 Galbula dea
TGGGGGGCTGGGAGGAGCCCTTGAACCCACCACACATACTTTTCCTAAAACTTTCTCTTTCTCCATGCTTTTTCCTGTAAATCATGTGGAAGGCAAATTCCACACAAATTAAAAATCACAGAAGCAAGTGTTTTTAGATGACGCACTACTTTTTATCAAATTTTCTTTGAATCTTGTTCTGTCTGTTTTCTAACCCCCTATTTCCTGAAAAATGACTGAGGCCGTGCAGATAAAAATTGAGGAAAAAAAAGAACAAACACAAAATCAAAAGCCAACAAAATACAACAAAAAAAACCCCAAAACAAACAAACAAAAGCACCACAAAACCTCCTAAGCCCCAAACCCAACAACAACCAACAAACAAAACAACAACAAACCCCACACGAACAGCCAAAAAGTACATATTTTGCTAACACAAGCAGGAGGGTACCCCATAATGAAAAGATGAAGAAAATATGCAACATGAGATATATGGGATGCAAATAGTTCCTTACTGGATGTGAAATAGAAGCCAGACTCTTTCTTTTGTTGGACCTTATGGGGGGTTTTATAGTTATACAAAATACTACAGTGCAGTTCAATTTTTTTTTCTTAGTGCTCTATCTCTCAATTCCACTTTTAAGTAATTTTTAAAGGAAATCCTTAAGAAAAAAAACAAAACAAACTCATCCAGGGACACTTATCACAGACAGTTCTCTCCCAGACATCAGTTATGCAGGACATGAGATAACTATCATTGTAAGGATTATTGTGAGGTTTCATATTAAAGAGTTTGCATTTTAGATTGAGGGTGAAGAAATCAAGAGAACTTGTGCATGTCACCTTCACAAGCAAATGAAGAACAAATTGTAGAGCACGGTGTACTAGTATTTGAGCAACAGCATACAAGAAGCTAAAGCTAACTCTAAATGAAAATAGGCAGTTTGATACTAGCTTCTGAAAAACAGAACACAATGAGGGCCAAAGCAATGCTCCTAGACTACTTGGACTGATAGTGTTTGATTCCCAACTAGTCATATGTAGCGACACTTCAGTCCTGCTCTCAAGATCTTAAAGAAATTATAGACAAGGGAAAAGATGAAATAAAATAAAACTATTCTTTATTTAACTGATGGGGAGCTATAATGAATATTTTTTTACAGCATATTACAATGTAAAGCAAGTTACTGCAGGACTGTCTTTTTCCTTTAGAATGCGTTATAATGATTTTTTTTTCTCTGGTTTTCTGTTTGTTTGATGACTTCCTTGCAGTTGCCAGACAACAACATATTTCTATCTGAAAATAATTACCTTGTGCTGTTTCTGCATTGCTTGTAAAGCTAAGGTTTCCTAGATTCAAACTCCACTGCATAGGCTGGGAAATGAATACAACTTTATATACAATCATTTCATGCCTTAGTTCGCTTGATTTTTCATGCTGTTTGAACCCTAATTTAAGTATGAAGTTCACTTAATTAGAATTTAGACTTTGGGAGTGTTTTAAAACAATGTATTTATGTTTTGATTTGTTATTTAATCCTTTCTTCCAAGGGTAATGAAGAAAATCTGGACTGAAGTAAGCGACCAGATATAGCAAAAGGAGTTTCTTCCACAGTGCCTTTATTCTTACCTCATTAAACTGTAATCTTTCCTTGTTTGAGCCTTCAGAATGACTCTTCTGTTAACAATTTTATTCAATGCAGAGTACCTGTGGCTGAAATACCTGATCCCAAAAAGTGGTTTCAATGATATGTAGCCTTCAGAAATTGCCAAGTTATCTCTAAATCTAACTGTAGTACTCTATCAAAAAGAACTTAATAAAATAATGAACTCCTGAAATCTACAAATTGTCAGTGAAATAATAATATCTTAGATATTTCTGCAGAGCAACTTATGTACCATCAGGTAAAAAAAATAAAAATCGAGAGTTTTAGGATAAACATAAGTTCTTTCATTATCTCTAATTGTAACTTGCTGCAGATGTCAAACTAACAGAGTAGCAGAATCTAATTTCCTTGTTTGATTCACCATGAAATTAAACTGAACCAACAATTTTTATTTTCACCTGGCAAACTCGTCCAACACTATTTAAATCCAGCTAATCAAGTACAGTTATCTGCTGCACACACTCATCTCCCCTACCACACCTCTGATTTGCAGTATCCCAGAAGCACAGCTTCCACTGACAGCCTGGCATTAGATTATATTTACAGTCTTGCAAGGTGCAAAGGAATGCATAAATATAGTTAACAAAACCACCAGCAAATGTAATAAAGACAAAGAGCTACTGCTGAAAGGTGATGGGCAAGAGGTAAAAATAAAGGTATTAGAAGTATGGAAAACAAAACAAGGGTACAGACAAAACCTCTTGCATTATCTTTGAACTCATGACAACAAAACCAGTTTTCTTTCTTCTTAAATAAATAGTTTATTAAAATATAGAAATACAGTTGATAACTAAAATATCCACTATGCATATCAAACATGCTATACTAGATGCAGTATATCTATAAATGCAATGAATTTGAGGTCAGACTACATACAAGGGTATGTCTTAACTGGGTAAACTGTAGACCTTCTATAGAGACAATCGACCATCCATAAGTTATATTTTCCCTCAATAAATAATCCAGAATTTGAAGTCAATTAAATAGCCCCATGGTAACATCTCCCTTCAAAACAGAGGAGGACTGCATATATGAAAGGTATTTTACCTCCTGTACTCCCCTGTAAATTAAAGCTTCTCTCCTTTTGACATTGAGAGCAGAGAGTGTGATGTATGCTATAAATAGTGAGAAGGATTCTGTGTGCAGTTCTCTGTAAACTGTGATTATGTGATTATGCTGGGGCATAAACTAAGGAACCTGTTTCCTTCTTCCTAGGAAAAGAAGGACAGAAGACACACACAGAGCAGCAGAGATATTGCTTCCTAAACTCCTCTTTACATAACCCTTTTACCGCAATGAGAGGAAGGAGTGGTGGATCACTGCTCTGCAGTTTCTTTTTTGCAACTCCTCTGGGGTGAGGCAGCACATTGCAGACTGTCCTTAGGACAGGATCTAGCTCAGCCACTTTGCTTTAGCAACTGCCTCCTTGCGAGCTTTACTTCAAGGATAACCTCTTGTCTTGTGGAAAAATTCTGCAAAGAAGTTGGAGGGAGTTTAAGGCATCAAAGGGATTGTTTAACTATTCTGTTTTCCCAGTAAAGTAACACAGCTATACTATTTTGGCTTACTGAAAGTGCAAATTTGCTTTACTCTGTTCCTCACCATCCAGCAGGTTTCTTCTCTTAGGAACAGCTTGACACCCTCAAGTTTTTGTTTTAATGATGTAATTCAGCTTAATATTAAAAAGTCAATGGGATGATAATAATATTTGACAAAGAATTTACATTAGGTCACAGAAAAAAGTGACAGCTTTCTTTCAAGGCTGAAGAATTCATTTCCTTGAATCAATCCAGAAGTCAAAAATACAATTTAATAATTACACTGCCTGCTATCACAGTGCCATTCCAGAGAGAGAACTGGGTCCAAACACACCATGGATATATTCAGACAATTTTGTGGGAACACTCAGGTTTTTAAGAGGAGCATATTCTATGTCCCAGATTGCATTAAAGCTCTCATTATCTTCACATACTTCCCATTTTTTCTTACCTGTGTTTTTTATAGCTTTTTTTTCCTCTGATAACAAATTCAATTCACCTTACCTCAACAAGCTAAGAATATTTTTTTTCCTTAAAGGATGTCAAATTGTTTCATAGATCATCCAGCTCAGACCACAAAATCTGTTGTTTTCAACATCTGACTGCAGTGACTTCCTTTCCAGGAACTTTTCAAGTGGCTTCTGTCTTTTTTCCTTTAAATTTCTATCCATCTGTTCCATATTGTGAAGTGGTAATGCAACAGAAGGGGCCTTCTAAAAGGTTATTTTACTGCAAGCAACTTTAGTGCACTTGGACAATCTCACCAGAATTTTAATTTTATATTCCATTTATTAAACTAAGTTTACTACCAAGTACTGAACTTAGTGCCAGCTGCTGTATAACTTCTATTGTTTTCCAGTAATGCCACTTTTCAGTCATTCTTATTTCACCCTCACTGGACTTTCTATCATAAAACCTCTTGTATATATTCTAATTTGATCCAGAATGAAACACATACTTTTAATCTTTACTTGAAAATCCTTGTATTCTGTTTTGTTGGAATTGACATGTCTATATTAATACAGCCAATACATACTTTACTCCTTTATGAACATTTTTTCCTGTTGAGTAAATGAATGCACTGCCTTGCAAAGAGAATTATACATCAAATTCATGCTTAGTGGAACTTCTTTGAAGCTTAAGAAATTAAGCCAAAGATTAATTCAGCCCCATATGTACACAAGTTAAACCAGCAAGTCATGGTGGAAGCCAAGAGCAGCCAGTGAGAAAGAGACAATTTTTTTTTTTTTGAAAAAAGAAATCTTATATTTTGTTCTGTAGTCTTCTGAGAGTTAACAACATTATTTGTTTCCTCAATGGAATCAGAATTTTGGAAGTTATTTGGAACAGGAAAAGTTTAAACAAATTATAGTCTTTGTTTAAAAAATAATGTAACCTAAGTATAACACAACAGTTTTGTTCCCTGTACTACTAGTCCCCGTACTACTACTAGTATTTAGTGCTATTAAGCTGTCTTCTCTTATTAAGAACTGTATAGTACAAGAAGACAGATATATCTAGTACTAGCTAGTGATAATGGACAGTGAGCTGGTGTCCTGGTTTGGGTTAGAATGTCCTGGTTTGGGTTAGAACAGAATTAATTCTGTTCAGTGATTTTATTTTTTCTAAAAAGTATTCCATCCCATATACATCATATTCAGTGTCTGACCAATTAAGAAGCAACAGTTACTAGTAAAAACAACTACCATAAATGAGGATAAAACAGTGCACTTCAAAGAAATGTGAATATGATAAGACTGGTGCTGTGTGGCGTGGGAAGGATAAGATGTTAAGGTTATGTTGGGCCCCAAGGTCTCTGTGTGCAGCTGCAAAGGCTCCTGCTAAGTGACTCCCACCTTCTCTCCCAGACCATCTAACTGCTTTTTTTGTGAGCAACTGACTTTGGCCTTGTCCAGCTTCCCTTCTGCTAGGCCCTAGATCCTGCATCCCACAATAGCGTGCCACAACATATTTATATATGTTCCATTTAACATTGCTATTATTATTAAAGTAGTTTTAGTTTTACTTTCCAATCCAGAAGCCTCCCTGCCCTTATTGTTCCCTATCTCTTCTGGTTGGAGGGGGTAACGGGGGGCAATAAGGAACGTCTGCCTTGGGTCGGTGGTCGGCTCAGCCTCCACCCCATGACAGCTGGCAAAGTGAAAACTTTCATGTAGGTACAAACCATGTTAGATCCTGAAATACTACATACCTGAAGCTGCATAAGCAGGCTTCACCATTTCTTAACTGAGCATGCTAGAAAAGACATTAAAAACTCAAATCCTGAGAATTAAGCATGGTGTCCCTGCTTACCCAATTGTTTCCAACTAATTCCATATGATAGTTTTCCAAGCGCAGCTGGCAGTCTTGTGTGTATGAGTTTCCTTTTACAAGATTCGGATAATCAACAAACAATCACATTTTCCAACAATAAAAATTTCCTGTAGAATCTCATCCAGTGTAGAGCTCATACATAAGACTGGATTGCAGACTAGTGTCCTAAAAAAGGAAGAGATGAGGAGTTTCTCATCATTTATGTCACCAGATTTCATTTTGAATGGTTATTGGTACATGTTAGTTCCTAACCTTCTACAATTACAGGAATAGGAGTGTCACTGTAAGACATATTACTGCAAAATCAATTAAGCAGAACAGATGACCAGAAGCTTGTAATGGGAATGTTATAATAAATCCTCAATTTACTAAAATGTACAGTACCAGATTTATTCATGGTCCAATTTAATCCATGTTCCCCACAACATTCTTACTTCTGAACTCTAGACATAAGGTTAGATGGATTGGTTGTTAGATGAATAAGGAGCTGGCTGTATGGCCATGTCCAAAGAGTTTCAATCAGTATCCTAATCGATAAATTGTTGAGTATACAACTAGATGGGAGAATCAAGAGGTGGGTGAACAACTGGCTTAGTGGTCGGGCTCAGAGGGTTTTGGTAAATGGAGCTATGTAGGGGTGGCGACAGGTGGCGAGTGGGGACCCAAAGGGTCTTGGGGCCAGTCCTGTTAATATCTTTATAAATGACTTGGACTTAGGACTGGAATGTATAATAAGTAAATTTGTAGATGATGCTAAATTGAGAAGTGTTGACTCTAGTGAGGACAGAGAGGCACTTCAGAGGGATCTTAATAGATTAGAGGACTGGGCTGCCATAAACCAGATGAAATTTAATATGGACAAGTGCCGGCTTCTGCACTTGGGTAGGGCTAACCCAAAACCAACTTACCATTTGGGGAATGTGAGGCTGGAAAGCAGACTGTAGAGAGGGATCTGGGAGTTCTGGTAGATATAGGTTGAATATGAGCCAACAATGTGCACTGGCATCTACAAGGGCCAATAGGATTCTGGGGCGTATCAAACACTCCATTGTTAACCCATCGAGGGAACTGCTGGTCCCACTCTACTTGGCTCTGGTGAGGCCTCACCTCGAGTTCTGTGTGGAGTTTTGGGCACCACAGTACAAGAAGGACATGAGGTTGCTAGAGAGTGCCCAGAGGAGGGCCAAAAGGATGGTGANACAGTCATGGCTCCTACTCTCATGGAATTTAAGAAGCATTTGGACAAGGCACTTAGGCACACGGTGTGACTATGGAGTTGTACTGTCCCTAAACATGAGTTGGACTAGATGATCCTAATGGGTCCCTTCCAACTCTGGCTATTTTGTGATTCTGTGATTCTGTAATGACTCAACATTGAAGAAGAAAACAAAAATTAGTAGAGTCCCTCAAGGGTACATAATTCATAAATGACACGGCTACTGGGATTGACTGCACCCTCAACAAGTTTGCAGATGACAGATGCAGTTAATTTGCTAAAGAAAACTGGTGTCACCAAAAGGGACCTTTATATCTTGAAGAGGGAGCCTGTGTGAACCTCATAAAACTCAACAAGGCCAACTGCAAGGTCCTGCATCTAGGTCAGGGCAATCCTCAGTTTCTACACAGATTGGGGGATGATTTAAAGCAGCCCTACAGAGAAGGATTTGGGGACATTGATGAATAAAATATTAGACATGAGCCAGCAATATGTGCTTAGAGCCCAAGAAGACAGTTACATCCTGAGCTGCAAGAGAAGAGGTATGGCCAGAAATGCAAGGAACATGATTTTGCCCCTCTACTCTGCTTTTGTGAGACTGCACCTGGGTACTGTGTCCAGCTCTGGAGTCCTGAGTACAGTAAAGACATAAACCTGATGGAGTGGGTCCAGAGGAATGCTGGAAAAATTATTAGAGGGCTGGAACACCTCTCCCATAAGGAAAGACTGGGAGTTGGGGTTGCTCACCTTAGAGAAAAGAAGGCTCTGAGGAGACCTTACTGTGACCTTTCAGTATGGGCTTATAAGAAAGAGAAGACAGATTTTTTTTACCAAGGCCTGAAGTGGTTAGGACAAAGGGCAGTGGTATATTTAGACAGGATAGAAAGAAGGGAGTGGTGAGATACTGGAAAAATTTGCCCAGTGAAACTGTGTAAGCCCCTTCATTGGAAATGTTCACAGTTGGATTGGACGAGGCTTTGAGAAACCTGATCTGGTAAAATGTGTTCCTGCCTACAATACTGGGGTTGTACTAGATGATCATTAAAGGTCCCTTCCAAACCAAACTGTTCTATGATTCACTTAACTCAATACTGTTATATCAGTGATGTCCTATATGGTCCATAGTGTTTCAATTTCTTAAGAAGAACCAAACATATGAAAAGACTGTCTTCCATTTAATGGGAAATAATGTTACCTGAATGGATATTGAGTTAAAAAAGCATGAAGGAAAAGAAGGGAAAGGTGGCAAGATATTGTAAGTGAGAGAACCGGACCAAAGAATCCCTGAAATCAATTGTATTCCCTAATGTTATTGAGTGTGTTCAGAAAAAAAAAATATTTTGGGCCAATTTTGGCACTGGAGGAATTTCTCAGGGTTTATGTTTTACAGCTCATAAAAAGTTTTTAAAGAGGGGAGGGGAAAACCCTAATAAAAAGTGCAGTAAACTTTACGCTTCTTATTGATGGTTGTTACTGAAATAATAAATATGTATTTGTCACTTTAAGGAAAAGTTAATTATGTGGTTTATGTGATGGTTCCTTAGAGATCCAGTAAGGTCATGTTGGTTCAAAACACTTAGCACAAAGTCATGTGATTAAAGGCAGAAGAAAATAAAATGTTGATTACATTTTTTTCTGCCAGGAGCACCATAATGACAAATACAGATCTTAAATACAAGGTGAGAACACAACCAGGTGCCATTAATCCAACAAATTTGTCACTCTGACTTAATACTTGCATTACAATACCACTTACTAACAGACCTTGAGCTGTAATTCCAAGATACAAAAAAATATTCCTGTCCTCCCACAGACTAATCATCTTCCTTCTTGTTTCTTGGATGGTTTTATTTGTCTGATTCATTTTTTTGTTTATTTGTTTGCTTTTGGTTATTAATATGGATCCACTCCACAGTTCAATGTGGTCTCAGTAATTGTGAGTCTAACAGAGGACAACCTAACTGAACTGTCTTCACTTCTCAAGACCATCTAAAGTTAATGATCAAAATGCAGTCTCTACTTGCATATTGCAGAAACTCACATTTAGAAGATAAGGACTGATACATTTTAAAACATTATTTCAGTATGAAACACAGCACATTCTTGGACTCAGAATCACATAAAGCTCTCTAAACTTTTGATCAGACAAGCTTTTAAGCATTCAAATAATAAATGAGCAAGACAAAAATTTAAAAATTTGAAGATTTAAACCACTATTCACTGGAGTATTGAAAAAAAGGTTATGTATAAAGTGATACAATGCTTTGCCTCAAAATTACTCTTTTTTTCAATGATATATAAGGAGTGTGGTGCCTAATTCAGCGTTTAAACACACTGTTGCAGTGTCAAAATATCATCCAAACAGTATTTAACAGAAAATATTTATTCAACCACTAAAAATTAATAAGTTATTGTAACTTAATAAAATGGCTATGCTGGTAAAACAGAATGCTTGGAATGATGTACCATTAAGGTATAGCTCTTTAAATAATATTTACACACTTGAACACCGGAATTTTCCAGTGTTTGTTCACAGTTTGATATCTGTATCTAAACAAAAATGTGAATTTAAACTTTGAAGAGAATTAAGAAAAAACTGACTTCAAAACTAAACTCAGACTTTAACAAATAGGTATTAGAGTACATGAGAATTTTAAATGTCTCTTCCTCTTTATATATTCAAAAGTCTTGGGTATTTTATACTATATCTTCACCCATGTAGTTTTGGTAGGTCCTTATTTTCAACAAACGGAGCATAAGAAACTAAAGGAGGTTATAAACCTATGCATTCATACAGGAAAGAGGAAGAGGGGGAAAATATATCAGCTGTCCATCACATCTGTAGGAGGCTTATGTTTCCTTTTCATGTGAAGGGTAACTGTTATACAATAGGATAGGCACTGAAATGAAGATTAGTATCCTAAAACACACAGAGACATTTCATACTACATTCCACTTAGTAAGTGTTACAGCAGATAAAGACATTATAATAACCTTTGTGACAATTAGTTCGAGAATATACACTCATATGAAACCACAACTGAATTACAAGAATGATCAGAAAGATTATTTCACTAAATAAAATTGTATTGTTATCTAAGAACTCAAAATCCATCCACTACAGCCTTCTCAAAACCTGGAATAATACATCCAGAGTTATTCTGCTACTATCCTCAGAGCCCATTGCATGCATTGAGATAATTTCTCAACCTCCTTTGAAATTACAGCTTTCAAAAAATGTAGTGGTAAGAAATTTTTTACAGAAAAGTCGTGTTTTGCAAACAGCATGCAAAAAATTAAGTGAAGAGTTAATAGTCATGTAATTCAATGCTTGACTTTTTTTTTCTCAGCACACTTTCTGTGACAAGAGCAAAAATAACAGCAAAACTTTGCCTGAAAGCAAGTGCTATAGAAAGTGTTTCCAGTTATTCCTCAGACCAAAATACTCCAACACTCACTAAAATGATTTGATTGTTCATAGCAAGGATAGTCAACTCTCCTTGAGTTCTGTTCATGTTTCCTGAATATACTCAACAACTATGAGCTAATGATTGTGCATTAGTCCTGGGAAAATTAATTCTCTATGTTTAGTATGGTCTTGTCAACTTGTTATCATAAAAACTCTGGACCGTTGGTGTTAACTTCTCATTTGCAGTTCTAACATTGCTTAAGGATAATGAAAAGCCTTACACTAACTTGTAAATTATTAAGATGACAAAGGCCTTTAAAATGGGCATTTTATGTGAGCTAAGTGGGAAGTGAAACCTTCAGTAATTGTTCATGTTTCATGGGGACTTGGCTTTTCATGAATTCGTCTCAGTGTCATCTGTCATACATATTACAATATTGCTTCATTAAAGTTCTCAGTGCAGCACTGAACCTCATCAAACAGAAATGGGGATGACAAACCTCATGTCAGCCACGCAGATAACCAAACCTTATGAACGTGAAATTAGTTTTCATGATCTATACCGTTCAGTTGATTGATTCTGTCTTAGAAGTCATATGACTTAATGTTTCCTGCATGGGCTGCCACTGTCATGTTAACATGACCTGATAATGCATTGTCAGGAGCACTCTGGAGAGCTAACAGCAATCTAACATCTTTCTACTGAGTGTGAACTTCCATTTGAAATGTGCATATTTGATAAGCAGTTCCTCTTCTATCTGTCCTTTTCATTTTCAGAAAGTTAATCTCCTTTGCTCCACTGAATCCCATGTCGAAACAAGGTGGCTCAGAAGTGCAGCAGGTGGCCCCATATGACAGCATACAGGTTGGCTGAGCCTCCAGGGACAGACAGGTTTTGCCATCATCCCTCGACGGTGCCACAGATGTAAGCGACAGTATGTTGTGCCAGTCAGTTCCTTTCAGGCAGGTGAACTTTTAGGTATCAACATAAAAATTCCCTTGAAGTCATTTTTCTTACTGTTTGGTCCTTGACTTTGGGCTCAGGTACATCTTATAAACCATTTTCCTCCTGAAGAGATATTGTTAGCAGGTGTGTCATGCTAAGTTTAAAATCTGTTTTTCTCATGTAACCTCCATACACAATTTCAATATATTCCAGGACAATTTCAGGCAATTATAAATTTCATGGCTTATCACAGTACTGCTTTCTTACACCTCTAGCCCTCAGCAGTTTGCCACCTGTCCCCAGGCTGTCAGGGATGAGCTTAGCCTTCATACCACACCAATCAAATCCGTACTATAATGTTATCTGCCTCTGCTATTTAAATTGAAATGAAACAACAAGTTACCACATTAGTTTCCACATTAACACACCCAAATGTCAAACCACAGCACTTTATGGGGACTAAAATTTACTACTCATTCACTGATGTCTCCAGCATAAATTACTCTGGAATTTAATGCAGTAATAGTTTACTTTTATTTGAGAAAGAAAGGTCTCCACAAAGCATCTCAGGAGGAATACCTGAGATATATCTGGAGATATATGTCACAATCATGTGGAAGTGTAAAAGTCAGACGTTGCCCCTAGCCCTGCTCCTGAGAATACTTTGGTAGAAGAAACTCCAGGAAGCCACTCTGACTTGGAGAAACCCATTCCTAGGGCAGCTGTTACATACTCAAAATCTATGGCCCAATTAGTCTCCCAGAAGGGGTGAGCAAACTCCCCTTGATTGCTGCAACTCTTTGTCAGAAACTGTTCATTGGTTGTCCAGCTTTATAGCTATTGAAAATAATGTAATATTTTTTCCATTTTGTAAGCATTTGGTAAAGACTTTGGTTCTGTGTTTTTTTAGAGGATGAAAAATCAGTATATTCTTTCCAATGTAAAGGGCTGACATTGTAGCATAAGTAAATCTGCAGACCTTGATGGGAACACCAGATAACACTACATAATAATAGAATCATAGAATGGCTCAGGTTGGAAGGGACCTTAAAGATCATCTAGTTCCAACCTCCCTGCCATGGGCAGGGATGCCACATGCACTAGACCAGGTCATCCAGGGCCACATCCAGCCTGGTCTTAAACACTGCCAGGGATGGGGCCTCCACAACTTCTCTGGGCAACCTCTTCCAGTGCCTCACCACCCTTTGGGTAAAGAACCCCCTTCTAATCTCCAGCCTAAATTTCGCCTCCTTTAGCTTGTAGCCATACCCCTGTGTCCTGTTGCAATCAGACCAGGAGAAAAGTCTCTCTCCTTCTGCCTTATAATCCCCTTTCAGGTACTGAAAGGTCGCTATAAGGTCCCCTCTAAGCCTTCTCTTCTCCAGGCTGAACAACCCCAATTCCCTCAGCCTGTCCTCGTAGGGGAGGTGCTCCAGTCCTTTGATCATCTTTGTGGTCCTCCTCTGTACCTGCTCCAAGAAGTCCACATCTTTTTCATGCTGGTAATATTTTTTATGCTTATAATATCCTTATAATATGCTTATAATATGCTTTAATGTTTATAATATGACACATCACGGAAGTAATTGTAATTGTAGTGTTCAAATTTTATTAACAATGTTTCTAAAATTAGTGGTAAGAATTGTTCAACTTTTAACTCTTTTAAATATGACAAAAGGAAAATTCTCTCCAAATATGTTTTGGCAGAGAGTAACACAATGAAAATAACAAAGTTTCCTTGCTTTGACTGTTCTGGCATCTGTATTCTTGTGGCAATGCAATTTCACTGGAATGAATAACAGAGCTTTCTGTCTTGTGAGCTGTGTGCTTCCAAACAGGGAGGCAGGAAAAGGTTGCCCAGCACTCACAATTTTCCTCCCAAATCTCTGTTATCTGAGTTTTATCTTCCTCGAAATTTCTATGCAACCTATGAAATTAAACATGTGGTGTGATTATCCACTTCAACTCTCAAAGAAGAAAGCAATCTGTGCAGAGGCTGAAGAGTATAACTGTATGCCTTATGCATGGTACAAAATCCTCTCTTACACACACAGATCTACTAAATTTTATTTAGTAAGTACTAGCTGCTCTGTGCTGTGATGTATCTAGCTGAATTGTAGCAGGAAGAGATGCCTTTCTAAGCATTTGAAAAGGGGAGGAAATGGAAGAATAAAACAATGATACTTTATTTCCAGGCGAGCCTCTAGTAGTGTCTTGTCAGTGAGATCAGTGAACTCACTTCAAATCATTTTGAAGCTACCTTGAGGCAAAAAAAAAAGGAGGAGAGATGGAAGTGTAGAAAAAAGTAAAACAAGATTTTCAGCAGCAGAGTCACGTTCCCCATTAATCACACTGGCTCAAAAAGCCACACTTCCATCCCACCTGGAATGGCCTTTTGTAGTACATAGGTCTACAATGAGTTAGAATAACTAGGCCTTTCTTTTCTATCTAAGCATACAGAATATTTTCGACACAGTGCTGGATTTTCCACATGCATTTGCAAAATGACCACATAAAAGAATGCACTTGACCACAACTTGTCTCAAAGGCTTAAATTTAAGTTCACCATAAGAGAAAACAGTTACTGAAGTTCAGCTTTTTCAAATTTAAAAAACCCCACAAAAACAAAACCAAACCACCCAATAAATAAAGAGCAAGATGAAAACACAACAAAAAATAAAGAACAAAACTAAAATAAAATAAAGAACAACAACAACAACAACAAAAAATCAAAAAAAACCACACAAAGACACACGGAGAAAGTGAATACTCCTAAAGAGAGTATATACTCTCTTGACCTACTAGCCATACCCCCTCTAATATACCCCACAATCCCATTGGACCTTCTGGCCACAAGAGCACACTGCTGCCTCATGGTCATCCTTCCATCCACCAGGACCCCCAGATCCCTTTCCCCTTCACTGCTCTCCAACAAGACAGTCCCCAACCTATACTCATACATGGGGTTGGTCTTTCCCAGGTGCAAGACTTGACACTTGGCCTTATTGAATCTCATTCGATTTCTCCCTGCCCAACTCTCCAGCATGTCTAAGTCATGCTGAATGGCAGCACAACCCTCCAGTGTGTCAGCCACTCCACCCAGTTTAGTGTCATCAGCAAACTTGCTGACAGGACCCTCTGTTCCCTCATCCAGGTCGTTAATGAATAGATTGAAAAGTACTGGTCCCATTACTGACCCCTGAAGGACTCCACTAGACACAAGCCAACAACTAGACTCCATCCCATTGACCACAACTCTCTGACTTCTGTCCTTCAACCAGTTCACAATCCACCTTACTACCCAATCAGCCAGACCACACTTCCTCAGTTTAGTTGCAAGGATGCTTCAGTATTGACCTATTAATATGTCTTCAACATTTTTCTTATTAAAAACCTGGACTACGTAGACCACCCAGCCTGGACTGCACTGGTCTACAAGGGCTTTGTTATTTACATAATGAGACTGTAAAAGCTAATACTTAATTTCTCACACAGAAAAATAAGATATGTATAGAAGTATGCAAAGCATGTAGAAGTAATAGAAGACTCTTCCTGTTGAAGTCTAGTAAGAAAGAACGAGGAGAGATGAGCAAATGGAAGGGAAACAGAGATGTTAATTTTCATGTTAACCAACATGAAGGACTATATTTTCATGTTAACCAACATAGCAGGACTATATTTGGAGGCAGTAAATGACAGGTTCAGGCTTTTCAATGACTGTTGCAGTTAGTCTGATTTGGACATGAATTCACTGCAATTACAGATTTTGTACTGATCTGCCACAGGTATGTAATGAGTGCTAGGCAACACACAAATAAGACAGAAAGAGAAACACCTTCAAATTGTGAATTAACTGAATAACAGCTCAGAAACATCAAAGAGTATAGTTAATTGTGGCAAAAAAATGTGTGAATTTAACTTATGTGAACTCTGAATATGAAGATTATGGACTTCTATTTCAATGGCACAATAAAATCGTGCTTCTTGTTTTATTCTTACTGCTTGCTACTCAATGGTTCCAACAACAGAACTAACAGGTCTTGCTAACAAGAGGTGGTGTCGCTTGTTCTCCAAGCACAACCTTGGTACTTCCTAGGACTTCACAGAATCACATCATCATTACGGTAGGAAAGGACCCTCAAGATCATCTAGTCCAACCAATAACCCTACACTACTCTTATCCCTAAATCATCCCCTGAAGAACCACATCAATTCTCTTCTTAAAAACCTCCAGGGATGGTGACTCCACCACCTCCCTGGACCATCTGCAAGGGAAGGAAACATTGTATTATCTCCAGGAAGGCCAAACAAAAACAAACATCAAACATTGTCATTTTGTCAAATTCCAGCGAGCTCCTTTTTACCGAAACAGGGCAAACAAGCAATTTCTTCAGTGCAGAAGATGCAAACTGTGAGATAGGGAGCAAAAATAGGGGTTTTGTCCACCTTTCCTTAATAAGATGCTCAGAGTTGTGTGACTGATTAGCCCTATAAGCTACCTGGCTTTGGCTAACAACATCTTTAGCACTTTGTTCTCAGAAAGCCCACATCTATCTTGATTTGAAAAACATTTTTATGCTAGAGAGTGCCTGTTGCTGGCAGCTGAAGATCTGCCTTTACTCCTGCTACTTCACTACCCAAAGCCTGTTATAGTCAATTGCTGTGGCAGATTTGTTATGCTAGATGCATACTGACTGCCGAGGGGCACTCAGGGGATTAATGAGTACTTTTGTAGACAGCCCAGCCCAAAAATCCCATGAATAATCAATGGTACTTTAGGCTCTTTGGGTAATTGAATTGCAAACCTAGTAATAACAGGAGATGTATCAGCAGCAGAATTATGCTTGTGCTTGTGTCTAAATGTACAGGCTAATGAAAATGCCCACTGATTGTGAGGATTATTTATCTACTTCTGCACCTATACTAAAAAAAACGAGTCTCTACAAATTTGCGAGTCTGATTAAAGTTCATCCTCTCTGAATCACTCTCTATTAAAGCCTAAACCATATGATTCTGGATTCACAGTGACAAGATTAGGAATGAGCTAAAACACAGTAAGGTTATATGTATTTTTTCAAGGTAGAAGGAAAATTAAACAATACCAAATGAGTTCTTACTGAGTTAGTTAGTCATGAGTAAGCCAGTAAACAAAATTTTATGACTAAATGTTTCTGCATAGAATCATCTCACTTAGGTCTTTTCCAAAATATTCCCTTCTGGAAGAGAAAAGCAGCACCATATCCAAAGTCAGACTTTCTTTCTATGTAAAATATTGTATTAGAGTACAGGTGATTGTTACAGGTTGGTGACTAGGATGGAGAAGGATATTGTAATGGAAAATTAAAATCAGTAGTGAGAATTGATTATGTCCTGGTTTGAGTTAGAACAGAACTATTTCTGTTCAATGATTTTACTTTTTAAAGTATTCCATCCCATATACATCATATTCAATATAACTGGGGGCCAGTCCCCTTACTGGATCGCTCTGCATCAGGTATTTAGGGGGACAACTAGGATCCTGCAGGCAGGCATTAGGACCCTGCCCCCAGAGGAGCCAGAACTCAGTTCAAGCACTCGGAGCTGGGGCCGGGATGCGTGGTCTGGTACTGGGGACGAATCCTGCTGTGGGAGCCTGGTGGAGTTTCGGTGGCGACGTAGTTTGCGTTCTGTATATTTTGGAGACTCATGCTCTACCGATTGAGCTAGAGCATGAGACTCTTAATCTCAGGGTCGTGGGTTTGAGCCCCACGTTGGGCACCAAAATTGTCACGGTTAGGGGCCGGAACAGCTGCTAACCTTGCAGACAGACACCGCCTCCCCCTCCCCTTCCTTTCCCCCACAGTGGGAAAAGGAAGAGGATGACAGAAGCAGCAAAAGAAAACTTGCGGATTGGAAAATAAAACTAAAACTACTTTAATAATAATAACCAAGTCAGATGAAAATATATAAAGGTATACAGAACCCAAACTACATCACCACCGAAGCTCTGGCAGGCTCCCGCAGCAGGATTAGTCCCCAGTACCAGACCACACGTCCCAGCCCCAGCTCCGAGTGCCTGAACTGAGTTCCGGCTCCTCTGGGGGCAGGGTCCTAATGCCCGCCCACAGGATCCTAGTTGTCCCCCTAAGTGCCTGATGCAGAGCAATCCAGTAAGGGGACTGGCCCCCAGTTATATTGAATATGATGTATATGGGATGGAATACTTTAAAAAGGAAAATCATTGAACAGAAATAGTTCTGTTCTAACTCAAACCAGGACAGATTCTTTCTTTTTTTTTCTCCATGAGCAATGACATCAAGACATAATGTGGTTAAATCAAAATAGTAAAAAGTTTGCTATGACAAGCAGAAACAAACAAGAAGGAAGAAGAAAATTCATCACGATTATCTGTGTATTTGATTACTGAGGTAGCAAAGGTGTCTTAGCCACCTTAGAGAATTGTTGTGAGTAGGACATCATCTCTGGAAGTGGACAGAGCTAAGAACTTGCTGCATTTCTCTCAAGTGCCAATGCAGCTGTCATATGGTCAATGTTTTTTCTTTTGATTATTTCCAGAAGTAACAACTGACATTACTTTATTGCCATTAAGAATAGAGGTCTCCCAAACCTGTATCTCCTGTGGTTTGTTGCCATCTCCCTGCCACAGGATTCTTCCTTTGATCAGCTAAAACAACAGTCACATGTGGCTTAACTGAGCATTTATTACACTTAAGGAAACAGAAGAACATCAGAGCACAAGCAGCATAAGAAAGTGAAGGGACATCCATTTTCTTGGTGAATCTGTCATCAAGACTATTTCTATGACATGTGCTTTATATAATACATATTTCTATGACATCTGCTTCATAAAATTCTTGTTGTCCTTCAGAATATTCCTGATCACTAACACATGCTAATTGCTACTGCAACTGTTTGTAAAGCTACACTACAGCTGAGGAGATGGATATCTCAAGGGAGACAGCTGAGTGGAATAAGGCTGATAATTGTCTTCACCCATTATTCAAGTCAATTACTAACTGTGCTTACAGGGCAAAATTAACAACCTCAGTGGAGAATTCAACTTGGCACACATCAACAGAAATGCTGTAATTGACTATACTAAGTTATTAGTAATAACAGGAATAAAAAGGGTACCTCCTCATCTATCAGGCAGGTCAGCTCTGGCAGACCTTTCTGCTGTTTGATCCTATGTACCGTTACTCCAGCTCCTGTGACTCACTGTTGTTTTCTGTAGTTTGGTTCATTGATCAAGCCAGGTTTCTTCCCACTGTCTCAGAGCTAATACTTACTCACCATATTTCAGACAAAGTTCTAAGAATCAGTGTGTTCACCACATTATTTCCTCATAAAAGATCTTCCATGATTTTTCTTGGGACTTTTACTTACAGTTTCCCCTCCATCTCATTCTTTCCTTCTTCCCTTCATCAATGAATCTAATTCTCAAATTAATTGTCTAAACATGAATACAAAACTTCCTTGATCTGCCCTACTTGGAGCTTCTGGTCACCCCTGCACTTCTCTGGTGCTCTCTTTTTCCTTTTCTCAGGCTCAAGAATGTAACATATAAAAAGCACAAAATGGTTATTTTCCCTTTCCAAGACAGTGACTATTTTCAAGTGGTTTCTTATTCAAAGCTCTCTTTGTATACTTTTCCTCAGAGCTTCTCTGGCTTCGTTCTTTCAGATTTTCTCTGAATAGCATTTTTCTCCTGTATTTGTTCCTGAGGGTGAAAGGGGTCAAGGAACGCTGGTCCTTCTTCAAGAAAGAAATCCTAAAGACAAAGGAGAAGGCTGTCCCCATATGCTGAAAGATGACCTGCTGGTGTAGAAGATTGGCCTGGTTGAACAGGCAGATCTGGCTAAGACCCACAGAAAGAAAGAGGTTTTACCACCTGTGGAAGAGGAGGCAGGCCATACAGAAAAAGTACAAAGTTATAGTTAGGTCGTGCGGAGAGAGAAATAGAAAGGCAAAAGCCCAACTTGAACTTAATCTGGCCACCGTAGTGAAAGATAATAAAAAAAGCTTCTACAGATACATTAATAGCAGAAGGAGGGTCAAGGAAGATCTCCATCCTTTATTGGATGCAGCAGTGAACACTGTTACCAGGGATGAGGAAAAGGGTGAGGTACTTAATGCCTTCTTTGACTCAATCTTTAACAGTCAGATAAATTATCTGCAGGGTAGTGAGCCACATGAGCTGAAAAACAGAGATAAGGAGCAGTATGAAACCCACTTAATCCAGGAGGAAGTAGTCAACAACCTGCTACACCACCTAGACAAAAAAAGTCAGTGAGTTGGATGGGATCTGCCTGAAGATACTAAGGGAGCTGGCAGAGGTGCACACCAAGCTGCTTTCCATCATTTATCATCAGTCCTGGTCAACTGGAGAGGTCCTAGATGATTAGAGGCTTGCCTACGTGATACCATTCTACAAGAAGGGGTTTAAATAGGATCTGGGTAACTGCAGACCTGTCAGCCTGACCTCAGTGCAAGGGAAGGTTGTGGAACAGATCATCTTGCGTGCAATCACACAGCAAGTCTGGGACAACCAAAAGATCAAGCCCAGCCAGCATGGTTTCTTGAGAGGCAGATCATGCTTGACCAACTTGATCTCCTTCTATGACGAGGCGACCTGCCTAATGGTAACAAGGGAAAGGCTGTGGATGTTGTCTCCCTGGACTTTAGTAAAGTCTTTGGCACTGTCTCCCACCACATTCTCCTGGAGAAGCTGGCAGCTCATGGTTTAGACAGGTTTACTCTTCGCTGGTTAAGGAACTTGCTGGAGAGCTGAGTCCAGAGACTAGTGGTGCATGGAGTTAAATCCAGTTGGATACCAGTCACAAGTGGTGTTCCCCAGGGCTCAGTATTCATTCTGGATCTGTCCAATACCTTTATCAACGATCTGGATGAGGGACTCGAGTGCACCCTCAGTAAGTTTGCAGATGACACCAAATTAGGAGGAAGTGTTAATCTGTTTCAGGGTAGAAAGGCTCTGCAGAGGGACCTGGATAATTTGGAGGTGGAGGCCAATGGAATGAGGTTCAAGAGGGCCAAGTGCCAGGTCCTGCACTTCAGTCGCAACAACCCCATGCAACTCTACAGGTTTGAGGAAGATTGGCTTGAGAGCTGCCCAGCAGAGAAAGATGTGGGGTGCTGGTTGACAGCCAGCTGAACATGAGCCAGTAGTGTGCCCAGGTGGCCAAGAAGGCCAAGATCATCCTATATCAAAAATTGTGTGTGCACTAGGACCAGAAAAGTGATCATCCACCTGTACACAGCACTGGTGAGGCCACACCTTAAATACTGAAGATGTTTAAAATGTGTATAGATGTGGTGCTTAAGAACACAGTTTAGTGGCATGACAGTGTTGGGTTGATGGTTGGGCTTGATAATCTTACAGATTTCTTCCAACATTAATAATTCTGTGATTCTGTTAACATCTGACTACCTAGAGGGTAACACAAGAATAAACTGAGTTTCCTAACTCTATCTTCTTCTTACTCAATAATGCAAAGTTAATAAACTTTGAGCCTTATCCATAACGAAGGCTTTCATACCGGATTAGAAAAAGTACACTGTTCAAAAAATCATCATCTTCCTTAGCATCAACTAAATGCTGAAAGTACCTTCTGGTCTTATCACAAAATTTCCCAGAATCATCATCATCATCATCATGCTTCTGTAAAAGCTCGTATCAGCCTTCATCTCAGTAGATATTTAATCCCATGAAAACCCAATCAAGATGAAAAAAATAGGGATGCTTTCAGGACTTACCCAGGATGGGGAGACAGATTTTATGCCTTTCTCTGAAGGATTTCTGAGACATATCACAGAGACTAACTTAAAAGTTGATTAGATGGCAGTTTTCCACACCACTTGCTGAGACTAGGCCGCTGCATGGAGGGACATGTTGGATTTGTAAAACCATAAAAAGAATTTAAACCAGAACATGAATCTTAAGATTAACAGATAGCACATTTGACAATCCATAAGTCATAATACATAAAAAACATAATACCTAAATACATAATACATTAAATACATAAATCACTTTTGAAGCAGGGAGTGGAACTCAAGATTCGACATATGTATATTGTATTTTCTTTCATTTCATATACATGTAGCAAAGAACAGTAAATGTTGTGAAAACACACATTCTTTACGGCTTGCATCTGCTCCTGATCGTTCAAATCAAGGGAGGACTCAAATCATATGGCTTTTGTGAGTGAAGATGAATAAACTTTTGAAAGCCGTATTAACTTCATGATTCTTTTTTATTTTTCTACTTCCTACTACAAATAGTAGCATCTGCATTAGCATGGGCCTGGGGGACAGAAAAAACAGTAGTGGCTTCAGAAGCATGATTCTGTTCACTACAGTTCCATTCTTTGATCAATGTAAACACACAAAATCCTCCAATCCAAATTAAATTATCTTTGAGATAAGAATGATATTTTTTAGATAGATCAAAGAACTGATCCAGTTTTATAATCTCCGGTATCACAGAATGGAAAGGAACAAGCAATTGCCAGCAACTGCAGATCAGCTGCTCTTAGGGTGCATGATCTTAGACTGTTTTATATTTTCCATGAAACCACATCCTTAACTCAGTCTGTGATTTACATGGTTAATTACAAACCCCAAAAACTGAAGCACGTGAATTATTGCCACAAACAAATTATAAAACACTCTTCTCACTGAAACACAGTGCAATAATATGTTAATTTCAAACAGTTTCTCCATACAATATAATCACAACGCCATTTATCAATATTAATTAATTCAATTGTATACAATTTAACACACTACTTGATAGACAATATGGGATTAAATGACCAAAGGCAAATTCACACAGTACTGTGCTTTCATAACTAGACAGGGAGGATGAGATCTTTAGTATTTTAGCATAATTTAGTATTCTTCTTTCTATGTATATTTTTTTTCATATACACACATACTCATTTATCTGTATAAGTTTATTTGTTAATCACAGAATCACAGAATATTAGGAGTTGGAAGGGACCTCAAAGGATCATCTAGTCCAACCCGCCGGCCACAGCAGGATTCCCTAGACCAGGTCACACAGAAGCAAGTCCAGACAGGTTTTGAATGACTCCAGAGAAGGAAACTCCACAACCTCTCTGGGTAGCCTGTTCCAGTGCTCTGTCACCCTCACTGGGAAAAAATTCCTAAGTGTATTCACACGGAATCTCCTATGCTTCAGCTTACAGCCATTGCCTCTTGTCCTGTCACTGGGCTTTCACTGAGAAGAGCCTGACCCCATCCTCCTGACACACACCCTTCACATATTTAAAAGCATA
>VWZX01010068.1:32387-70374 GCA_013399015.1 Galbula dea
AAAGAAATGGAAAAAAAGAAAACCTTTTCTTCTAAAAGAAAACTTTTTCCTCTAAAACGAAAAGAAAAGAGAAAAAGAGACAAGATTTCTGCAGGAGTTCCAAAATTAAATAATCACCTTCACCTGCACAGTCCTTGCCTCCAAAAACATGTTTGCTCCATTGTGCCACCATGTGGAATGAAGGAAATAAAGGCAGTATCTCTAAAACTGTCAGCTCTCCAGGACTGTATTCAATGCGTAATGGGCACAGCAGGAGAAATAGCATAGTGTTCTACAGAAGCAGAGGAAAAAAATAACAAAAAAAAACCCCCATGCCCTGAAATAAAACACAAAAATCCCCCACAAATAAACCCCCCAAAAGACCCACCAAAATTAAAAACCGAAAAAAAAAAAACCAAATAAACCCCCCAAAAGCCTCACCAAAACTAAACCCACAAAAAACTCACAAGCCGACCCAAAACAAAAATAACCGAACAACACAAACCCAACGGAAAGCGCTAGGCAAAATAATGCAGTACCTAAATCCAACTGGGAGAGAGTTCCATAGAGAGCAATACACATGCCCTTCTCTTCCTACCACATCTTGCATAAAGAAAATGCAGAATAGAGAAAAAGAGCAAGCAAAAACCTCCAGTCTGTCCAGAAAAAACAAACCATTCGAGGCAGAATTTCCCAGAAAGCCAAGATCAATCACAATTCAAGTCAAACTGTCACATTTTCAATAGCTAATCCTAATGCTACACCCAGCAGTGGTAAAAGCTAACTCAGGTAATCCTTCTAATTACACTTTTCCCCTCCCTACCTTCAAACTCCAAATCTGTGATATCCTGGACAAGGAACTGCAAACTAGCCGAGAGCTTTTGAATCAAACTAAACTGTGTCTGTTTGACACAGCCTGATAGCCTTTTCTGAGGACATAACCAGGTGGATAGATGAGGGTAGATCAGTGGATGTGGTTTATCTTGATTTCAGGAAAGCGTTTGACACTGTCTCCCACAGCATCCTTGCAGATAAACTGAGGAAGTGTGGTCTGGCTGATTGGGTAGTGAGGTGGATTGTGAACTGGTTGAAGGACAGAAGTCAGAGAGTTGTGGTCAATGGGATGGAGTCTAGTTGGAGGCCTGTGTCTAGTGGAGTCCCTCAGGGGTCAGTACTGGGACCAGTACTTTTCAATCTATTCATTAACGACCTGGATGAGGGAACAGAGTGCGCTGTCAGCAAGTTTGCTGATGACACTAAAGTGGGTGGAGTGGCTGACACACCGGAGGGTGGTGCTGCCATTCAGCATGACTTAGACATGCTGAAGAGTTGGGCAGGGAGAAATTGAATGAGATTCAATAAGGCCAAGTGTCAAGTCTTGNAAAGAGTCCAGCGCAGAGCCACCAAGATGATGAAGGGGCTGGAACATCTTCCTTATGAGGAAAGGCTGAGGGAGCTGGGTCTCTTTAGCTTGGAGAAGAGGAGGCTAAGGGGTGACCTCATCTATGCTTTTAAATATGTGAAGGGTGTGTGTCAGGAGGATGGGGTCAGGCTCTTCTCAGTGAAAGCCCAGTGACAGGACAAGAGGCAATGGCTGTAAGCTGAAGCATAGGAGATTCTGTGTGAATACATGTAGAAATTTTTTCACAGTGAGGGTGACAGAGCACTGGAACAGGCTACCCAGAGAGGTTGTGGAGTCTCCTTCTATGGAGGTATTCAAAACCTGTCTGGACTTGCTTCTGTGTGACCTGGTCTAGGGAATCCTGCTGCGGCAGCGGGGTTAGACTAGATAATGTTTCGATGTCCCTTCCAACTCCTAATATTCTAACTAGTTAGAACCAGTTTTGTTTCTCAATGAGCTAGACCAATGTCTGGCAAATATTCCACTAAAATAATATAAATGATTGCAAAAATGACTCAGTTCTTACGCAGACTAGTGAGGTTAACAAAAAGCTGGAGTGGCCCTAACCTTTGGTTCCATCTTTCATTACAACTTTTCTGCAACAATCTTCTTCTTCATGAAGAAACTATTAAGTACAGTGGCACTACATTTCTTCTTTGTTGATACACTCTGCTTCAGACTTACCCCTGGATTTCGTCATTCACTAGAAATGTCCTTGCTTGAGATATGTTTATAAACAGTGTACGTGTTTTCTCCTTCTCTACTCATAACAAATCAAAGCCACTTGTGAGTTTGATTTTAAAAGTATCAGTGATTGTCCAGAGTAAACAAGTAGGTTTTTAAGATACTCAAGAAACTGTTGTTCCTTAATTCTCTCTTCATTGATAAAGGACCTTAAATTTCTGTTCTTTGCCTACTTGCATTAAAACCCAGGATGTTTAAAGGATATCACCTTTATCTATAGTCTCATTACAATTTGCATCCAATTTTTAATATATAACTAGGTTCTTAGAGTAGTTTTATCAAGGTAGTTTTCTCTGGACATAAGCAATGCTGCTGTGATAGCAAAGATGTCAGTAGCACAATATTTCAACTACTACACCAAGAGGCACAGAACTCATCCTGCTCTGACACCATCACATCATTGAAAGAAAAGCAGTGGCAAAGTCGTTACACCACTGTAATTATTCACTAGGAATCCATATATGTGTTTAATAACATTTTTAATAGCTGAGTATGTCACTTACACACTAATACTTGTAATAGCTAAACATGTGGAAAGAGGTTAGCGATTATTATTTTCTTGTTGCCTGACATTCACCCTTATGATCAACACCACTTCTCTGGAATTGTGCCTGTTGCTTTTCAGGGACTGTAACACCAGCAGACTGGGAGCAACCCAGTAACATCGCATTCAGTTAAATACAAACATATATGATGTAAAAGCTGCTATTAGTCTGACTGCTAGAACTAATTCTGTGTCAGATAGCACTGCAGATCATTATGTAAAATCTTCTATTGTTTTCCTCTTCTAATCTTGTAAAAGATACAGCAAAGTGCACACTATCTTTTTGTTTTCAATGTCAGTATTATAGAGCCTTAAGCATTAGCTATCTTTACCAAATACAAATCCTCCAGTATATATCACAGGGTGGACCTGCAGATGTTCAATATCTCTAACAGGACCTATATATTTTATCCAATTATAGAATCAATTTAGTTTTTTAAAAATAAATAAAACTCCTTAAGACCACAAACATCACACTAACAAGTCAACCAAATTTCATGGATATGAGAAAAACAGTTTACCCATAACTATGTCTATGGTGACGTTTCAGTAAAAATCAAAACCAGAATCAAACTCCTTCACATGGAAAATCCTGAGACACAATTCCTTTTTAAAGTATTCATTTACAGCTATTTGTAAAAATTTTGAAGGTATTTCAAAAAAAAATAAAGCCCCAAAAATCTTGTTTATATCAGCTGGTAAGAAGAATGTGATCAGATCTTTTGACAGTCTTATTTATGCGTTTAAGAAACTCCACATTTAAGGGTGGCAGATATGATTGAACAACCTTTCTTGAATGGCTGTGTGTCAAATGGCCAGGCATTTATCATTTGTGCACCCACTTTTATTAATTTTCTGCACCATTAAAGATCAACAATGACATGAAATGCAAAAACTGCTGCACAAAAACTTGTATTTCTGTCTAAGCAAGTCTACAAGACAACTTATTTATTTCTATTAAAGGAGAAGCCTATCCAGGCATAGATTAATTACAGCCCTTGTTAATATACACAGACTTGTCTGGTGTGAGTTAGGTGTTCTTCTATGTTCTCTAGTCCCCATTGGAGCTGCCACAGTGACTGTGAGCTCTGTGTGTAACTACGCTCACTGCAAGGAATCTGCTGACACAGCGTTAAATGAACATAGATCAGGAAGCTAATCCTACAATAGAGAAGATACAGGGTATTGGCTTTCCCACTAGCTTTGCAAGAAACACCTAAGCATAACTAGTTTTTGGTTACTGTAACTAATAAGCTTCAGCCTATGTAAATCTTAGTTTTCTTTGTGACTCCTTCATTTTTAAGGGTGTCTTAGTTCATCAAAAAATGAAAGTGAGTGACAGCATAATTCTTAGGGTAATAGTTAGAGAAGCACATACTTGACAGATCTGTTGGGAAGAAAGATAATTAATTTATGAGTGAAATCTATAGGTCTGCCATTAGAGGCTAGGCCCTAAAAAAATGGGGATGCTATCATTGAAAATAACATGAGGCAGACCCACCAGTACTGCAAGATCTAAGACATGAAGTTCCAGTGTATGCCATGTTGATTTACTGTGCATTTGGTGCAAGCATGCATATCACAGGCATCTGCCACAGCTGACAGATACCTAGAAACAAGTAAGTCTCTGTCCAAAGTGATAGCCTAGCAAATTACAGCAAAGTGATGAGTTTGGTAGATCTGGGCAATGCTTGTAAGAACATATGAATCTGGATAAACAGAACACAAAGGGATAGCAAGAAATTCATAGAGATACTTTGGCACAATTGCCTTGGCAAATCATACATATGACAGACTGAGGATTGAGTAAGACCTCCCAGGGTTCAGTCTAACAGCCTTCACCCAGGACCAGCCTTCCTTCCTGAGGAAACTATTGTTTTCATTTTTATATCATCACAAAATCAGAGTGCCTTAAAAGAAAAGATTTTTCACCCAAACTCTACATCAGATAATCACTTCTATTTCTTCACCGTAAGTTCTTCTCATGAAGTTAAAATTATTTCAAATAACACAAATTGACAATTGAAAGGTACCATTGACTCCCACAATATGTCATACGTCTCTCTTTCAGGAAATTAAAGCAGTAACAAGAGCAAGCAGAGACAGTAAAATGACAATAAATATTTATTTTATATTATTCTACAATAAAGCTAAAAGGAATCTACAATGTCTGATTTTTATCCTCATCATGCTTGTTGAATGGCTTAAGGATAAAATCATTTCAAGATGAGCACTGAGATAGTTGCAAAAATTACACCTCTGTTTCTCTATCCTGTCTTGTTTGTGATGTCATCATGATCAGTTTAAACTGTTCCATACAACTCAAAATATCACCAAGAAGTAGAAGGAATTCATTCTGAACACATTTATTTCTGTATATATGCTCTGTCAATAAAAAACATTGTTCAAAAGATGGTTAGGTCCTTTTGTCCCAGTTTGCAGTTGATCTTTCTTTAAAGTATAAAGCAGATATTTCCTAAGAAACCAAGACAAAAAGACAACTTGATCACAGAATTTTCTTTCTTTGTTTTTCTTCCTTTAAGACATCAAAGCAGAGATACATTATTAATGAGTAACCATACCAAAATAACATTTGATTTATTTACAAACCAGAAACTTTTTCGAAAGACAATGCTTAATTCTTATTTTAACACTGATTACTCTTGCTTTTAGGTGATCTGTTTCAGTATTTTGGTAAATAACTTCTTACTACAGTTCATGAGGACTGTTTTTCAAATATTCTAAGAAAGCACATTTTTTCCTAGGAAGGACAACAAATTTAATTTGCTTTCACCAATAAAGGATTTTTTAAATTACCTATTTATTTTACAACTATGAGACTAATATATGTAAAAAGAAAACTTAGTACTACAACCTGAAGGCAATTGCTTTATCTTTGTGGCTTCCTTACCCACATCACTGTCATACATACACAACTGTCATTTACATAGATATGCAAAAGGGCTTCATATTCTTTCATGCTTCTGTCCTATTTTGCAGAAAAAAAAAGATTGATTTGTGCAGGAAATTAGAGGTGGCTGATTAGGATATGGTTCACAGTTTATGTTTGCCTTGTAAAAGTGGTCGCATTAATTCAATGCAAATATCTGCTTCTAAAATTCCTCCTTTTTTAAAGGCCTGTGCTTGTGAAATAACATCCCATTTCAGCTGGATGCCACACAACTTTCTATAAAATTTTTGTAACTTCGTATTTTAAAAAGTAGCTATTGTTGGTCCACTTTCTGTTATTTTCATGAAGCAAACTCTCCCCCATATATTCGTGCCTTTTTTTTCAGCTGAATCTTGTTTGTTTGATCTACTTTACTCAGAGTTGCAAGTTTGTGAAAAATTAAAAACAGTGATTAGAACTTTTACTCATCAGGAAGATATGATTACCACAGTAAAATTTATGGCTTCGTAATGATTTTGTCTTTTTACTTCAAATTTAATTTGTATATCACACCGAATTTTTGCTGTCTTTAGATCCTGCTGCAGCAGCAGTTGCTTAGGAGGTAGCAGGGGCGAAGATATGCTCTGGCTACAGAGCAACAGCTCAGGGGACAGACAGCATGGGGACACACACCACCCAAAAGTATTAACCTGCTACAAAGGATGAACACCAATACACAGTACAGGACTTACAGACAGTGAGTAAGCAGGGACAAAGCCAAGGAACATTTGCAAGATGGGCACTGTGGGAAAAGGGGTACAGTTGGCATGTGGAGTTGGAACAGGAATTAAAATCAGAAATGAAAAAAATAACGGTAGATGCACAATGAGGAAAGAGCATGAGCAGGCACACAGAGTCAGAGAGAGTACAGTAAAGTAAAGCAAACATATACAGCTGATGAAAACAAAGTTTAGAGAAATTTGAAAAAAAATCAAAACAAATATTACTACTTCACACCTTCCTTTCTTTCTTAAAGTAATCTAAAGCTTTATAGCTTGCCATCCTTGATGGCTACAAAATGCTGTGGGTTGTAATCTTAACTCTATAATCACACAGCCTAGTATAGAAAAATAGAAATAATTTTTATCAACACTAACATTCTATGATTCTATGATTTCCTTCCAATCTTCTTGTACTGTGACATCTTTGTCCAGAGCATTCTTTTTCTCTGTGCCTGGGAGATCAGGGTCATACATGCAGTGATGCAAGTGGGCTCCTGCAAACCTGAGAAGAACCTAGCACAGGGATGCCAAGTGTTCAGTTCTGGGAGGCTATCAGGAATAGCAGGATGAAGTGATTGCAAAATGTTCACTACAAAGCAGCTGGTAAGAAACCTAAAAAAACCCAAACAAACAAAAAAAAAACCCCAACAAATGACATGTATAATTTCTACCCTTTTCTGGGCAACTGTATTAGAAATTTAACTCCTGCTGCCCAAAGAAGTCATTATCTAGTGACAAAAGTGTCTCATAGCAGTCAGACCTTTTGGAGAACTTTTCTTCAACCAGTCACAAGTTCCATCACAAGCAAAAGAAAATGAGAGACAGAAAATGTCTTCATATGTTACGCTAGCAGTTACAAGGATGATCCATGATTAATTTTGGCTTTGAATTGCCATGAAGGCATGAAAGTCAGAGTCCACATTTAAACAGATTTGTGCTCAGTTCTATCTTGTTCAGGGCGAGAAACATCACTACGGTGAATGAACTTACCTTTGTGAAAAACCATAACTATTCAACAACAGGAGAGATCTTACAGTGGCAGATAGTTCACCATGCACCCATCTGTTGAGTGGTGTCTATTCACTCAAGCAGAATTGTAGACAAACTGCATGAGTATTTTTAATTACTGTCTCAGACATTGCAGTGAAATTGTAAAACCTAACCCAGCAGCAACCTCTGCATAGAGACTGAGAGGGCAGCAAGAGAAAAGCAAGTGCCCTAATGGCTCATGTTAATGCACCTTGGTGGTCAGACTAGAGATGAGATGTCTCCTTCTCAAGAAACAGGAAAGTTTTTCTTCTCAGTTTTGAAGATATGATGCTAATATAAGGAATACTATCACAAAAGAGAGCTTACTTCAGCATTTTGTAAGACCATTCTTATTATTAATGATGAAAATTTCTGCAATAAATCAAAATATGATTACAGTTTGAGAAAAGAATGGGCTACAGCTGTAACAATTGCTGAAATTTAGTCCAAAATATCACTTAGGTAAGAAGAACATTTTTTGTATTCCAAAGGAATGACAATATTACCAAAATAAAGGTATGTACCAGTATGATGTACCAGCAACTAGCCAATTCATTCAGCCTCATGAAAGATGACAAAAATAGATTCTCTCTTCTTTCCATGAAAACAGCCTTTTTTGCAAAAGTATTCCTTTGAGCCTCAAGCCAGGAATTTTAACATCTCATGCCTAAACAAATGTCACAGTTCTCATCATTGTTTTGTATCCTCAACAACTTCACACAGGCAGTATAGGAACTGACATGCAGAAACAAACTTTACAACCCATGAAATGTTATAAAGCAGGTATGTTTTACTGCAGTGCTGAAGAGCAGGGGAATAGCTTCACCAAACCGCTCTACCCAAACAAGTTTCAGACCATTATTTAATGCACTAGCTATATATATGCATTACTGGGCTATACATATGCAGTGGATTTCTGGGAAATAGGTGGGATCATTAGAATTAGTTCCAGGAACACATTATCATATAAGTCTCCTCCTCTTGGTGCATGCACACTGCCTCCTGGTGGTCGTGGGCGGTGGTCTTCTGAGGAAGGCTCGAAGTTTTCTTCATGGTGGCATTTTTAATGTTGTCCAGTTTCACTGAGTTGGCAGCCATCAGGGTCACTAAAACTGTTTCTGTCTGGTAGTCCTGCAGCTGGGTTCCTGTTATCACATAGTGGGGCCCGTCAGTCCTCGTGTTGTATCTTTGCAGACTTACTCTATTCCTCCCTTAGCCCTATTTTCTTCACTGTGTATTTTGGGCCAAATGTCCTAACCTACTAATCCTTTTCTAGCTCAATTCTCTTTTACTAATTTAGAACATCTTGGTGCTTTTCCAAATTTGAGCATATGTTTATGAACCTAAATATCTAGACAAGAATTCATCTTAAGGCTTCTGCTTTGCTTTAGATTTGTAGTGATGGTGTTCTTTTCACACTACTGTTACTGGTAAGTGTGCATGTCACTTCATTCTTTGCAAATTGCAGTCTGGAGTCTTGCAGAACTAAAGCACCTCACTTTGTCATAAAATAGTTCAATGATGGAAGCTTTTATTACTTGGTAAAAGAGGACTCTGCTTATGTACAAGACTAATACTGGTATCAGAAGTCTTATGCAGTGAAGCATGAAGAACAGCTTCATGGAAGTAGTTACAAGAGATACTTGTAGGGCTATGTCAATGCTCATGTTTTACAGCCACCATACGAATATGTTAAAAATCCAAGAGTACCTTGAGTTCTAGAAACTAACACTACGATGCGTGAGGCCCTTGAGGTTTCCTTTGAGGGGATAAACAGTTTACCTAACTATGCCTACTGTTCACTTCAGTGAACATTACAGGTGCCTTAGCTATGAAGGTGAGAAAAAGAGTGAGGTTAAAAGCTTGGTCAAGTTTCAGTAAATTAAATAAATAGAAACTAACATACATAAATTATGCATTGTATTACATTTCCTTTGTCATCTCTATGGATTTAGATGTAAACAGTCTGAAAGGAATTAAAACATCTACTGCCAAAGCATGCAAGACACTGCTACAGTAAATGCAAACTCTTAAGTGAAATGGAGAAAGTTAATGGTAACAGTTACCATAGTGACATTTCTAATATCTATTACTTCATGTATGAAAAGTATTAGTGTTATACCAAGCATAGAGTTTAAATAATGGTAATTACTATAATAATAATGCAATTGAAGCTCATGGAAAAACAGTGGTTTGGTACACAAGAGATTTTAATGTACAGATGTTTTTCTTGTCCTTTTTTTGTTGTTTTTTTGCTTCAGTTGTATTGACAGATGTTTACAGTTCCTCTCCCTTCTCCATCCTCCTTTTGTTTACTTGAACAGCAATAGTACTTCTTAGCTGCTCAAATGAACAGTATTATAACCAGAGACTTTCCTGTCTCTGACAGTTATTCATGTCCCTTTCTTCATCCTATCAAGTAATTCCTGTCAGAGATATAAAAATTATCCTGGCTCAATTTGTAGAAGCAAATCTCTTAGGAGTGATGTAGTATAAACCTCAGTTTATCCAGTTTCTCTTCTATATAAACAGTAAGAAATTGCCTATCGGAACACTGTAATGTCTAAAGTAGAATTGTGTGTCACCAAAGATGCTTGAATGTAAGATAAAGCAAAGTCCAGTCAAAACTCGGTAAATAAACAAGCTTAGATTCAAGTAAAATATGTGATATCAGTACTGAGTTGATATGTTTTGAAGACAAAGAAATAATAAGTGTAGATGGAAAAACAGGAGTGGGAAGATATTGAGCCCTTGGTACTTGCTAGTATTAGGAAGCTACAGGAAGCAATACAGAAGATGCCAAACATTTATATTCTAGGACGAAATTCATAGCCTTGTCTCTCACCAGATCAAATGCAGTTTAAAAATTCCTGAATGTTATTAACATAGACACATAACCTCAGTGTGCCATGACCCTGCACACACACACACACAGACAGAAATCTATACTGTCTGAATACTCTTCCTGCAATTTTGAACAAAAAAAAAATACTTCAGTATTTTTTTATTAGGTCCTTGCCTGCGAATAACCTGCACCATAATCAAAAAAGAGATGGGAACATACGCAGATTCAACATCCAAAAGTGAGAAGGAAGCAGAATAAGAGCATGTTGTTGTTGTTTTAAAGCAGGTAACACTGAAGGAATTATTATTTTTAATGGTGCTCTAACTAACATAATTCTCATGTTATTTGAACAAACTATACCTTCTATTGTACTCTGCAGGACACAAATCTCTGCAGGAAACAGGATGCTTTGAATAATTCCCATTTTAGATTACATCTAGAAATTGCACATTTAAAGCTGAATTTACATGTCGAATGCAAATCTTTGTGACTGAACTAGCATATCAAACTGGTGCAGCTGTACACAATTAGAGCAAAATGTGGCTGCTTTTCCAAAGAGCCTTTCTTTTGGTCTAGTACACAGTTTTGTTCATTTGTTTGGCAATATATCACTTACCTACAAAACATAGGACCACTTGTGAATTAGGAGCTGTTAGTTCAAAAGAATTTTATAAGCCTTGAAAGACTACCTTCTATTCCATGATGGCTTTTTTGTCACAGAAGTAATTTGTATCTAGATTTAACTCTTTTGAGAAGTCCTATCAGTAACAACACTGTTGGCTGATTTTTCTTGATGTTTTTGGGTGGTTGGTTGGTTGGTTTGGGGTTTTTTGGGTTTTGTTTTTAAATCACATTTTAGCCACACTCACTTCCATGTGCTCCCTGCACTGCACACACACATATACACAAAGGAAACTGTTTTCATCTGAGGCTAAATGATGCCTTTCCATTTCCTCGTCTCAGAAGGTGTCAGGGTTTTGCTAAGGATTCCCATTCAAATGAAATGGAAGAGCATAGTGCAGACTGAAAACAAACTTGTGCTGGAGAATTGGAAACAAGGTTAGCGAAGTGTGCACTTGGCGAGATTGATGTTGATACCCTTCACTGCCAAGTGAAATGCCAATAATGCTTGTATAGCATTTTGTGAGGGCAATGGGAGTATTGATTCCTGAGCAATAATAAAGAATGAAGCTTCTCTCTCAGGTATAAAAATATTGGCAAGTGTTACAAAGAATTGACTCGTAGAGGCCTGAATGTTGGCTTACCTTAACACAAATAATTCAGGCTTCAGAAGGATTTCAAGAGCAGCCAGGCATGGTGCTCAGGCACATTCTCTGCTATTAATTTATCTATAGCTTTCACAAGCTTCTCTGTTTATCAGCCAATTGGTCTTTGAGGAGCAGAGACAAAAATGGATTTCTGAAGTCTTGTTGGGAGACAATATAAAAAGCCAATTGAGCCATGAAATTTTTTAACATACAAAAATAAACAATTTTAAAAAAGAAGTTTCTTGTCATTTTTATGAGAAAAAACAGAACATATGGTTTCCATGCACTTCATAAATACATTTAACATGCATTTAATTGGGAGCTGAGATCTCTAAGGTTAGTTTTTTTATTATATTGCTTAAAACATTTCTACTCACTGGAAGAAGTACAAAGCTCCCAGAACATTACACTATTACAGGCTATACTACATCTTACGCATTCTCTAACAATTTACAGTATGCTATCTGTGCTTAAGCATGATTACTGAGTGTCCTAAAAAATTTTGAAGAACTAGCTGCCCTTTGTGGTGTTGGGAAGCAAACAACTTAAAATGACTTCATTCTCTTAAAATTGTAAGGGGTGTCTGTTCACTATGTTAACTAACAGGATTCTGCTCCATCCATTGCTGTATGTCAAAAGTAAAATGGAAACAAAAGCCTTGGGAATGCACGTCAACAAAGGCAATTATCAAATCCACACAGTGGCATAGAATTAGCTGTATTTCACTAGTGACTACCTCACCTACACTCAGTGAAATAGTATACATTTGACAGAACTGCTGTTCTGAAACCAAATTTCTTTCAGTGGTTATTAAATACCAAAAATCTATCATTGTTTGTTACAGATTTACATTAACAGTAGGTTTGTCATGGCAGTCTGGTGAAATCCCCGCTGACTGGAAAAGGGGAAACATAACCCCCATTTTTAAAAAGGGGAAGAAGGATGATCCGGCAAACTATAGGCCAGTCAGTCTCACCTCTGTGCCTGGTGAGATCATGGAGCAGATCTTCCTGGGGGAACTGTTAAGGCAGAAGATTAATGAAGAGGTGATTGGGTATAATCAACACGGCTTCACTAAGGGTAAATCGTGCCTGACGAATCTGGTGGCCTTCTGTGAAGAGGTTACGACATCAGTAGACAGTGGAAGAGCAACTGCCGTCATTTACCTGGACCTGAGCAAAGCCTTCGACACTGTCCCGCACAACATCCTGGTCTCCAAGCTAGTGGAATGTGGGTTTGATAGATGGACCACTCGCTGGATACAGAATTGGCTTGATGGCCACACCCAAAGAGTGGCTGTCAATGGATCCATGTCCAACTGGAGGCCAGTGACAAGTGGAGTCCCTCAAGGATCAGGACTGGGACCAGTCTTGTTCAACATCTTCATTGGCTACATGGATAGTGGCATCGAGTGCTCCCTCAGCAAGTTTGCCAAAGACACCAGGCTGTGTGGTACAGTTTACACATGCTGGGGGGGAGGGATGCCATCCAGAGGGACCTGGACAGGCTGGAGAGGTGGGCCCATGCCAGTCTCAAGAAGTTCAACAAGAACAAGTGCAAGGTCCTACACCTGGGTTGGGGCAATCCCAAGCACCAATGCAGGCTGTTTGGGGACTGGCTTGAGAGCAGCCCTGCNGAGAATGATCAGAGAACTGGAGCACCTCTCCTATGAGGACAGACTGGAAGAATTGGGGTTGTTCAGTCTGCAGAGGAGAAGGCTCCGAGGGGTCCTTATTGTAGCCTTCCAGTATCTGAAGGGGGCCTTCAAGAAAGCTGGTGAGGGACTTTTTAGGAGGTCAGACAGTGATAGAACCAGGGGAAATGGGTGTAAGCTAGAGGAGGGTAGATTTAGGTTGGATATTAGGAAGAAGTTCTTCACTATGAGGGTGGCTAGGCAGTGGAACAGGTTGCCTAGAGAGGCTGCGGAAGCCTCATCCCTGGAAGCTTTTAAGACAAGGCTTGATGGGGCCCTGGGTAACCTGATGTTGTGGGTGGTGTCCCTGCCAGGCAGGGGGTTGGAATTGGATGATCTTTAAGGTCCCTTCCAACTCTGACAAGCCTATGATCCTATTTCCCGCACTAAAGTTACAGGCTTGGTGATTTTTAATCAAGAACAACTGGGAAACATAGGGCAATTGAAGTCATAAATAATCCCCCAAAATGCTAAACATATTTGCCAGTCATGAACAGTTCTAACTGCTGAACTCACCTGTTCCACCTAATCATCATTTAAATAGATAGCCGAGACCACTGTGGAGTAGCTTATTTTGCTTCAAATGTCCCCAGTGAAATGTAATACAGTGACTGGAATGGTTTCACCCTGTTTATGCTTTTCCTGAGTCAAAAGTATAGTGAATGTCTTAATTTTACTGGCTCACAAACCTTCAGAAAGACTTGACCTCTGCCTTCCAAATCTTCAGAGAAAACTCATGGACTTGGAAAAAAAAGGACAATCAAACAGGAAGATCACATATTTTGAAACAGAAGGGCAGGTGGCTAGTGCCTAGCTCGGGCAAAAAGAAAATGGGATTAACACAATATGGCTGGTGGAGAACAGCTATAAAAATTACCAAGGGCTGTGTCTATTGAATGACTGCTAGGTATGCCTTTGGATGATGATATTTTTAAAAACCCAACAAATTACATATAGTTTTGGGTTTCTTTTCAAAGAGACAAGGAGGTATTGGATTAGAGCCATATGAAAAAGGAACATTTATGAATTTTGATTCAAATAAACAATTTTAAATTTCCTTTTCATCAACAGACCCTTTTCTGCTCTTTTTTAAACATCCACCAACCTATTATGTCACAGCCAAAGGAAGTCATGGACATTATCATGTGGAAGACAATGTTCACTTCTGCATCTGACCGTAATTTTTGGCAACCATAGCCTTGAGTCATTCTTTACTTTACAGAGCCAAAACTGTCTGGCTGAAAGTATATTTTTCTAGTGGTTTGATGAGCATCAGATAGTTATCTTTTGATTCAAGGCCTATCTAGACTTTGACCAATAGTCTATTTATTTCCTTAACTCTATTTAGAACCATTTCTGACAGAAGCCAACTTCTGATCATCATCATGGCTATGCTTCACAAACGAAGATTTGGGAAGGGCTCTACCCATGTTTGTTGCAAGCACATTGGTGACTAAAAAGGCCAATACGAGATAGGCATGACCGGTTGCAAAAGAAACAGCAGAAAGACTCCTTAGATGGTGTGTTCTGCAAGGCACGATTCTTTCTGCGCTGTCTTTTCTCCTCAAGGGTGATCCTGCGTGCCTTCTCAAAGGCGTCTGCAGTGTTATAGATGGTGTGTCTCCAGGCCTCCCGCTTGGAGGCCAGAGTAGACCAGTTATGATGATCAATATGGCCAAGGCTGAGATGTTTTTTCAGGGAGTCCTTGTATCTTCTCTTTGGGGCTCCTCTCTTTGGGGCAGCTGGTGGCAAGTTCATCATAAAGCAAGATCTTAGGGAGGCAGTGGTCCTTCATTCTTGAGACGTGCCCTGCCCATCGCAGCTGTGTTCTCAGTAACATGGCCTCAATACTTTTGACTGCTGCTTGTTCTAGAACAGATGTCTTACCGGACCAAAAAAGCGTGTAACCAGCACCATGTTCTCTGAGGCTGCCTTCCTCATGAAGGTGATCTTCACTGAGAGCGGCAAGGTCTATGTTGAGATGAGCCAGCTCATGGGCAATTAGGGCAGAATGATGCTCAGGACGTCCGCTATCTGCAGAGTCAAGCATGGTTCTAATATTCCAACAGGCTAGAGTTAATTTGGGTACACCTTTGGAGGAAGGTGCATGCCTTTGTCTTTTGATCTTTGTGCGACTGCATTGGAAGAAGACGCCCGTCGGCCTGTGGTGGACCAACCGGGTGAGGGTGGAGATGAGCTTTTTTTAGGCCACCTTTTCTAGGCCCCCCTCCGGGTGGATCAAGCAGTGCTGTCCTTGAAAAGGCTGCTTGGTTGTTCAGGGTGCTGCCCCATGAGACTGTCTCAAATGACCAATATCCTGAACCGCCTGCATGCAGGGTTGGGTCTGCGGCTTCCAGTGCACCTTTCAGCTGCTGTTTCGACCCTCGCCCATTGTTACAGGGCTTTTTGCGTGTGGGTAAAGCCTTCAAGCCTGCGCAATGGATTTTTTAGGTGAGATGCAATATGCGCAGAACTGAACCCACCCTTTAATCCTAAGGTTCATCTGCCAGGACCGAGCAAGCTTGGACGGTGGCAGCGAGATCCATAGGACGTAGGTTTAGTTAGAGTGACCTTCTCTTAGATGGATGGCCTTGCGTGGTTAAGAAAGCTCCATCTGCCCAGGTTTGGAATGAGAGTTGTCCTTTTCCTAGGATGACTGCCAGAAGATATGAGAAACAAAATAGGTTAAAAAAAAGGAAAGGGTACTTTTTCTGGTCCTAGATCTGTTGTGTGTTAGTGAAATACATACAACATTTCCACATGTTAATTCAGTTGGTTATATTTCATTAGTATCTTGACGTTTTATATTCAGAGTCTGCTTACTCTGTTGTAAACCTGGAGATGTTGTGTAACTTCTTTAAGACTATTTTTCTTCCTTTTGTCTCTCTTAAGTCTACCTGTCACAGAAAAAAAAACAATATAGAATTTGACAGGTAATCAATGACAAGGTATGTAATTTCTTCTCTTGTGACATTCTCATGATATTACCTCAGAGGTATTAAAATGCTCTACTCCCTGTTTCTTTCTCAAATGCAAAGTATTTCAGCTTTTCCTAGTAAAAGAATTTCCTGTACATGCGTTTATGCTCATGTGACCAGCTTTGTCTTTCCCAATGCCATGACTAAAAGGCTCTGCTACCACCTAGAACACAAGACGATAACACAAATTTCTTTTTTACTATACAATTAAACAGATATTCTAAATGCAATCAGGAATGAAATATCTAGTATCTCTGTTACTTTTGACTACTGAAATATTGCAACCCCAAATCTGCAACAACATTCAATCTTTATTTTCCTCAAGTTTTTATATGTAACGAAAGTGCACATGGGATAAGAAATTACTCTTCCAATTGTATGTGATTTTACCTCTATCAGCATCAAACTTCATCTGTCATCATGTTGCCCATTAAGTTATGAGAGTCATCTCTCGTCTTTGCTATCCTAAATCATTAACTGTTATCAGCGGTTTTTTAAATATGATTTTCATTTTTTTACTTATCAAAGATATATTAAGAGATACCAGTCCCATAAAATGAAACGATTACAAAGATTTGTAAAGATGGACATTATAGGTTTAGGAACTGCTGTTTCTAAACATATATGTGCCCTTCTGTTTCATGCTTTCTTTAAAAAAGCTCAGGAAGTCTCATTTCTTGAGACATTCAGAAAACGGTCTTCCAGAGCCTTTCGTTCAAGCTTCCAGGTGGCAGTGTGGTGCAAGAAAAATACAAGAGTAAAATGAAGATTAATCTCTCTATGTGTGTTAAGTGTTGAGAGCACTGCAGGATCCATTTGGCAGGAATCCACAGCAACAGAGCTGGGGAGAACATGTCACTGAATTGACATAAAGATGCTGAACTTTACCTTTTCAATCCTGCAGATTATTCCTGTTGGTTAGACACTGCATGGTCATAAAAACAACAGATATCGAAAGTGTCTCGGTTGTGCTACTGGGTCTTAAGTTTTAACCACTTGAGTTTTAAACTAGGTTTTTGTTCCTCTACTTGTCAAGGTCAGATTCTAGTTACTCAAGCATGACATAGAGGTGACTCTAGTGCATTTGCCAACAATATTTTTCCCCCTTTAATCTATGTTTTTGAAACTTTCTGTCTCATGATACGGAGAAGCCAGGAGGAGGGAAATAAAATTGTTTCCAGCTATTTTTTTTTAAATAATATGTCCACTTCTGCAGTGTGGTAAGGACAGCTTCCCTTCTGAGTTCGTTGAACAAAGCAAATGGCAGTGGGTTGAAGATATTCAAATTCCAGCTATAAAATTCACTTATAAAGTGAATGTAGTTATCCTGAAAGCTATTAGACTGAATGCCCCAGAGACTGAACTTATCAACTTGTTCATAGAACTGCTACAGTGAAATATGAAACCTTGCAAGTTTTCATTAGACTGTCCCACTCGTATGTTCCAAGTCTGCTAGAATGGCTTGCGAGGGGTGAGATCAGTTCCTCTTTCACGTTCATTTAGAAAAGCACTTCTCTTACATTAATCAACGGCAAAACCTCTAGTGAATTCAGTGAAGGCTTGATCAGATCTTTGTCTTCTAAGAATGATGCTGTGGCCACTGAACAAGTCATAAACACTAACGATCAAGCACAGATTTTTAAATGGCTGTAGACACATGCAGAAAAAGGGATAATCTTACTTCTGCATACAGAGGTTTGGTCTTTGTGCAAGTACAGAGGTTATTAAAAATCCTGGGGGATTATTAATTACCTAAATGTTCTAGATCTCGTGTGTGGGGGGGTTTTTTAATCTTGAGGACCTAATACACTTCATTTATACCTTTATAAAAACAGATGTTTTGCTATCTCTTTGCTGCTAAGAAAATAGGAAGCACTGTTGAATCAGTATATTGATATATATTCTACCAACTATGTCAATTTGTGTTTCTTTTCTGCCTCACTCTCACTCTCATCTTTATCCATATGTGAAATGGAGGGTAACAACAGCTACCAGATTAGGGGAAGAAAAAAGAAGACAGAAGAAGGAGAGAGGCATCTTAGCTTTTTTACTCCATATCTTTAAGTAGTATCATCAGTATCACAGGTATCACACCTGAAGACAAAACCATATAGTTATGTATACCTTATAATGCCTCTTTGTAACAATAGTAGTTCTGCATGCAAAAAAAGCACTATCTGCTATGGTTAAAATAAAAAACATTGTGATTAAATTGCTTTTTCCTGTAAATTTTACTGCCAAGTGCAGTGATAGCTACTCTATGCCACATAAGACCCCCTGGTGAATTTTCAGCTTCCCTGAGTCCTGCTGAATTTTCATTACAGGCACCAGCCTGCAAGTTCCAAGTTGTTAACCATGGTTATGGAAGAAATCTGGAGGTGGAAACTTTGTCAGTCACTGACAACAGGGCCTCATTTAGCTGATAATAAAACTATTACTGCTCTGTGAGAAAGATTTCTATTAGCACTTGGGAAAGGCAGCAGGGTGACCTTTATTTCCAAGAGCCATGGACTGAAAGTGTCTCTTTTAGTATAGGCCTTTTGCTAGGATTTGGTATTTTCTTATATTTACCACCTCCTACCACACCTGGAACTCGAGAATTTTTTTAATACTTCAAAATACAAAAGGATGAAATCACAGTGTTGTCTTTTTCAAGTGAATTGAAACTGATCTGCTGATTCTGTATCATTTCACTCCTAAAGTAATTTTTCAAATATTATTTGTCTGCTGCTCTTCCTACTTTTATCCTGGATTTAAATTACTCTTCTCCTCTTATAGAAATATATTATAATTGATGTTTTCCTTCTGCTGAACGCAGAGTAGCATACCCTAGTCTTGAGTCTGTATGTGGGTATTCTGCCACTTAGTTCTTTGGCAGACCTCATATAAAAATTCCTATAGGACATTGGATTCATTACCATTGAAATGGAGAAAATCAATTAAAAGTGTTCCTTTTACTAGCTCAAACTATAAGTCTGGCAAGCTTTACGTCAGCTCAAAATCAGATTTTCAGCCCTAACTTTTGATCTGACATCCATGTAAATCTTCCACTGGTGTGCTCACAAGCATTTAAGACATAGGAACAAAGGAAGCATGGAGGCATCCAAAATCATGCTGAAAACAATGGAATTGTAGAAGAGAGACAGGAATGTCTGTCCATCAGCTACTTTATTGTAAACATGATAAAAGTCCTCATGCCAGCCAAGCAGGGATAATTAAAATTCAAGTCCATAAAAAGCACATTAGAGTTGCAAAAAGGTTTGCAGCTCTGAAATTTTGCCAAACTGCTAAAAGCTGAAGCATGAAGACAGAGGAACACACAGAACTTGACTGAACACCCACAGAAATCAGTGGGAGACTTTCCACATATCCAGTCAGCAAAAGATCAAGCCATCTAACAAGTTTCAGAACTGCTAGTATGAATTTTCCTGTCTCACAATCAAGTAATACATTTAAATGCACAACCACACCTCAGTGTGAATTAAGACTCATGGAAATACTGACTTTCGATGTAATGTACACTTTTGTCATTGGAATGTACATATCAAGAAAAGCATAGCTAGATGACGAATGGGCTGGAACATCTTCCTTATGAAGAAAGGCTGAGGGAGCTGGGTCTCTTTAGTTTGAAGAAGAGGAGGCTAAGGGGCGACCTCATCTATGCTTTTAAATATGTGAAGGGTGTGTGTCAGGAAGATGGGGTCAGGCTCTTCCCAGTGAAGCCCAGTGACAGGGCAAGAGGCAATGGTTGTAAGCTGAAGCATAGGAGACTTCGTGTCAATACACGTAGGAATTTTTTCACAGTGAGGGTGACAGAGCACTGGAACAGACTGCCCAGAGAGGTTGTGGAGTCTCCTTCTATGGAGATATACAAAACCCATCTGGATGCGCTTCTGTGTGTTCTGGTGTAGGGAATCCTGCTGTGGCAGGGGGGTTTGGACTAGGTGAACTTTCGATGTCCCTTCCAACTCCTAACATTCTGTGATTCTGTGATGTATAAAAACTTTCTTCTTCTGAAGTGAGAAAGTTATGCTAATAATTCTCTTTTATCACCTTATTCAAATCACTGAGAACAAAATAATCTTTTCATAATACAAAAAGATCTCAAAAAAGCATATTTACCTTTAAAATATGCATTATGACTAAATATGATAAAACATAAAGTATTTCACAAGTGTATAAATATGACATGCAGAGCACTTCATAAACATAAAAAAAGGACTCTGATTAAAAACTGTTACACTCTAATTAGACAGTATATACATAAGGGAGTGGGAGGGAAAAGAATGAATTGGTAAAAGCATTGAAAAGAAAGGGTAAAACTTAAACATACTTCTTCTTACCCTCATGACTTGTAAATGTCTTATGCATACAGATGTGTCTCTTCACTGGATGAGTAGGCCACCATCATCCTCTTCGCTCAAGTTTCACCTCTTCATAAGTCATAATAAGAGTGCAAAGGGTTGTCAGACTACTTCAGGAAGTAGGATGAAGACAAATGGGGCCATATGGAAGAAGATGTTAGAGCAAAGCGAGAGAAACACTTTGAGAAAAGCTTGCAAGTCTTGTTCTTGTGTTGACAAAGAGAGGACAGAAAAGCAGATGAAAGTACAAGATAAGTGGGCAGAGTTATGTAAGACCTTGAAGTGAAATCATGGTCTTTCAATCAAGGTATCAAAGGAGATGTTGTTTTGTGCTGTATCTAGTAAGCCAGGCAGTTCCCAGTCTGTATCACAACCTTTCTGGAAACTTCTTTCCTTAACTGTATCTTCACCACCAATGACCAAAATATGAGTCTGAAGTTACAACTTGAAAATTGCATGTGGTATTTCTATAGATTGCCAGGCTAGGAAAAGTTACTGGATATTGCTAAGTGAAGAACAAGGATTTCAAACACCAATATGGCATGGAATTTAGCTTACACAGCAAGGAAGAAATGCAGCAATCCATGCTGGCACATTAGAGAAATGGATTAATAATTAATAGCTTATAAATTTATTAACAACTCTTTACAATAGCATATAATTGTAGAAACAGCAATTTATTACCAAAATATCACTAACAGCTTTGAAATTTGTTGATTATCACAGTGAAAGTTTTCCTTAAAACTGTCAATAATAAGAATCCTTTTAAGTTATAACTGTCACATAAACAGATGGTAAATGACTAAATCCACCTTTTTAAAATAAACTTTCACTCTCTGGCTGTTGCTGTTGCTACGAAAGCAAGATCTAAGTCCAGGATGCAAAGATTAGAATTGACATGTGCAGCCATTGTGTGGCAATGTTAAAAAACAACCACCACAAAAAACCTCCAAAACAATAACAGCAGCACCGAAAACATCAAAAAAGAGCACAGAAAATTTATGTTAGAATATGTATGTTTCTTTGGGGTTTATTTTTTGGCTCAGGAACAATGGAAATTGCTAGTTCTTACACAAAGCAAAATATCTATCTGTTCATAGTATTTTATGCAGAAAAGAATATTTAGACATGAGATAAGCTTCGGACATAGTTCAGGATAAGAAATTTATTCCTATGTAAGGAACAAAAGATCCAAAGAGCAAAACATGCTACTAAAGGAATAAGCAATTTTTTTTGTTCTTGTCTGTACAGCTGCAAGTCATTTGTTTTCGTTGTTATGATAATATGAAACAAGCAAGGACAAATAGATTTAAAATAATATGTTATTTCTGTGGATATTACATGAACTTTGACATTGTACCTCCTGTGCTATATAGAGAATTATATTCCTACATCATAACATATATTGATCCTTAAAATCAGAAGACTTTTATTAGCAGAAAAATAAGCAGACACCTATAAAGCTCCTCTCACACTTTTGGCTATTTATGCTCAATATTCATTATACATTATTCATTATACCCATGTATATATACATATGAATATTAAATGTACTGAAATTCTAATTACCAACAACATTGTCGTTCAATATGAAGTACATATCACTTTACCAAAATCTGTTTGAATAGAACTGGTTATAGAAAAGCATATAGAAAAGGAGAACATGAATGCGTGAGTATGGGAGAACAACAGCTTCAGCACATCTTCTGTGCTTCTGAAGAAAGAGGCACATATCCATCCACAAAAGAATGTGCTGAAAAACTTATCTCAATTTATTCCTCAGTTCATATACCCATTCCTTGACTTTCCACCTGCTTTCTTCATATTCACTCTCTTTTACAAACAAATTTTAGCACAGGAGCTAAAAAGTCAACTTGATTTGTAAGACTGCTTCTATAAACTCTAGTCCTAAGTAGAGTTATTCTTTTATATTCAAATTCAGGAAAACACTATATTATATTGACACACAGGGATTAAGCATGAACCAGTCAGAAGTATAAGCCCAGTCCAGAGCTGCAGCAGTAATTTTAGTTGGACTAAGAGCAGGCTCAGAGTTATGTACAGAAAAAGTATTTGTTCACTTGAGAAGGCAAAACACTTTAAGAAATGCAGAAGTGGATTTTAGTAAGCAAACACTTTACGCACTCCAGTGAAGATCAATATGGGCAGACTGAAATACCTCATCTTCAATATGCTTCTTGTTTTCTAAAAATCTCATGAAAACTAAGGCTGCTCTCTTTGTGCAAGCCCAAAGCTTCTCCTGCAGCACTCCCACCTTTCTTATCACAGGCCATGATGTTTCCGTTATAGTTTATCCTCATGCTCCCATACACACACATAGACTTGCACACATGCAATACTATAATGTCATCTGCCTTCATCTGGTGATTTTTTTAAAGAAAAAGGAGTATATAATTTGTTTCCTAGTCAGTAAAGTTGCCTAGACTTATTCAAAGATAAAAAGGAAACTACGTTACACAGAAGCTCTACATGTAATCAGATCTACTAACTCATAGGCAACATATTAAAAAATAAACAATAAACTTTGTACATTGAACTTTGAACAATCATTATCAAGACTACTCAGGGCTAAGTGGTGGTGAGAAAATTGTGTGGCTCAAGGTGCCATAATAAGCAATAAAACTCTACAGATTAAGACCAGTTAAATAAGCACAGAAGAGTCAGATCAAGGTTATTTGGGTTGACATACTTATTATGGCCAAAATGAGCCGTGAAACATAAAACATAATTATATCTCAAGATGTCAAGGTAATTGTGGCAGCACTTGCATAGAGATTCGTGAAGAAGTAATACAAAATTTCAAAAGAAAAAGCAAGATAAAAGAGATCAATGTGCTAGGTGATGTGCTGTAGAAGGTGTGTCTATCCAAATGAACTGCACAATTCAGACTGTTGAACAATGATGATGACTGTACTAGAATGCATTGTATTTACTAGTATAGTAATGAGTCTAACATCTTGTCTATTTCTCTAGGCAACTCCACATGCAGTGCCAGTACACAATACACAGCATTATAGTTTTTTAGAAGTCATGCATGTTTCACCAACTTGTACCTCCTTGAAATAATATGCATAAAATTTTAATTCTGAGCAACAGCTGCAAAAGAATCTAGAAGATATTGAAAGAAGACCATTGCCAACTTTTTCATGTAAAAACAGACAACCATAGAAGAACAAGGAGTCTAAATGCTAAAAAAAAACTTTGAAAGAGGTTAAACTTCAGACTGTCATGCAAAATGCCGTATCTGAGATGAGATGTCTATTATAAGTACATAATATGCTAATATCCCACTCAACAAGCACAGTGGCAGCTTTTGTTTTCAAACTCCAGTAGACTTCTGAGAGCTAGCAGAGGACCTATAAAGACCATCCCTCTGTTATTTTGCAAACCTCAGTGAGTTCTCTTATTCATAAAACATCTCTATAAATGGCTTAAATGTAACAGGGGACCTGACAAGCCAAAGAGCTTTCTTTATCAAGCATGTAGCTTTCATGAAACTCACGCTAATGAATTACATTGCTTTTGCTGAAGACTAAGAAAATGAAAGCTTAAAGTGGGTTTCTTACAAATGTTGTAAATATGCTGCAGGAGAAACTAAGAGTCTTCCTTCATTCATCAAATCCACAAAATAATTTTAACTATAGGATATTTTAAAACAAACTTCATAGAAAAATCAGTCTATGTAATAAATCATATGATTAGGAGCAGAATGGAGTACTGTAGGGACATAGAGGTTCGCTCTTTCCAGAAGCTGTATAAACTGCCTTGTGATAATTTTCCAATTATTTAGTCATCCGCCATTAATATAAAGTAATATTTGATAAACTACTCAAATGACTTCTAAAAGGAGATATGGAGTCAGTCTGGATATCATTTTCAAAAAAACTTGGAATGCATATGATATAACACTGGATGTGCCAAAATCAATCCCATTACATTTCTGATTTCTCAACAAGAGGTATCCCACATCTCTTTGCATGAGAAGTGATGTGGAGCTTTTCTTTGAGCCTGCATATATATTTGATAATTCTTCTGGACCTGCCTGATTTTGAAGAGTGTGAGGATCAAAGAGAAAGATAGAGAAGAAAGGAGAAGTCTCCACAGAGGAATAAAATATTTTTTTTGGCAGAATGCGAGTTTTTACATTATGCTGATTAGATGGTATTCAGACAAATTACAAGTGCAATATAGACAGGCTGGAGAGTTGGGCAGAGAGAAATTTAATGAGATTCAATAAGGTCAAGTGTCGAGTCTTGCACCTGGGAAAGACCAACCCCATGTATGAGTATAGGTTGGGGACTGAGCTGCTGGAGAGCAGTGAAGGGGAAAGGGATCTGGGGGTCCTGGTGGATGGAAGGATGACCATGAGGCAGCAGTGTGCTCTTGTGGCCAGGACGGCCAATGGGATTGTGGGGTGTATTAGAAGGGGTTTGGTTTACAGTCAAGAGAGGTTCTTCTTCCTCTTTACTCTACCCTGGTGAGGCTGCATCTGGAATATTGTGTCCTGTTCTGGGCCCCTCAGTTGAAGAAGGATAGGGAACTTCTGGAAAGAGTCCAGCGCAGAGCCACTAAGATGATGAAGGGGCTGGAACATCTTCCTTATGAGGGAAGGCTGAGGGAGCTGGGTCTCTTTAGCTTGGAGAAGAGGAGGCTAAGGGGTGACCTCATCTATGCTTTTAAATATGTGAAGGGTGTGCGTCAGGAGGATGGGGTCAGGCTCTTCCCAGTGAAGCCCAGTGACAGGGCAAGAGGCAATGGTTGTAAGCTGAAGCATAAGAGATTTCGTGTCAATACATATAGGAATTTTTTCACAGTGAGGGTGCCAGAGCCCTGGAACAGACTGCCCAGAGAGGTTGGGGAGTATCCTTCTATGGAGATATTCAAAACCCATCTGGATGCGCTTCTGTGTGTTCTGGTGTAGGGAATCCTGCTGTGTCAGGGGGGTTGGACTAGATGATCTTTCGAGGTCCCTTCCAACTCCTAATATTCTGCAATTCTGTGACATGGGGTAGGAAAAACTGTTCTGAGTACTTTTACTAAGTGGAAAACATTTCTGTCCAGAAAGTACACAGGATTTTGTATTACTGGTATCTGACTAGACAAGGTAACAAAACAGATACAAGTTCTCTACAGCACGTTTTGAAGTTAAAATTTTGTGCAAAAAGTATCTCCAAAGCCCCCTCTAAACACTTGGAAACTGTTTGAAGACATTAGAACACTTGCATGTCTTTGGCTTTAATGACTGCACTGTATTGAAAAATCAAACCCTTTCAAGATACCAGTGAAGTAACAAGCTTTCATAACATGAAGGAAATATCTTCATTTTTGTTCTCAGTGTTAGCTGGCAGCGCTGCAATGGATCCACTGTACCTTGCAGCACAGAGTATGATTCTTTGTAAGACAAAATAGGCTGGACAAAATGCAGAAAGCTAGAGGACAGAAACTAGAAGATCTATAGAATGGTACTATAGAACAGAACTACATAGTTCTATATAAGCAGTTGGTCAAATTCATTTTTCACCTTAAGTCCATGTAATCACATCATCGAGATGAATTTTATCTTGTCTGCTCCACCATAAAAAACCTCTACTTTTCTAGGGCATTGTCTATGCCAACTAAAGCCAGCAATCAAATAATTACAGTAGAAAAGATTTCTCAGAGCTCAAACTAGAAGCAATGGTTTTCCTCTAAAAAGAACTTCTTGAAATCAGAAACAACACTCACCTGGACCTCTCTTAAGACACAGAGAGAAGAAAAATAAGAGCAAAAAAAAAAACTAAACTGAACCCAAATATCAATGCAAAAGTGCAAAGTAAAAGCATATGAAATACCATTTACTCATTTACAAGATTTTATTTACAAAACTTTCATCTTGAAAATAGTTTTCAATTCTGAGATTATTTTGTTTAACATTTCAAGAATATCCCTCAAAACAACACTTCTCCTACCTCTGTTTTCAGAATGAAAAGCACTTAAAAATACTCTAAGTTTTAACATGTTGGCATCCTCCTAATCAATGCCATGAAAGCATTGTTAGGACACTCACCACCAGTAAAGTTTAGAGCCCTGAGCTTGACTTATCCTAGCTAGGTGCCAATAAATGCTGCAGGTAAGCAGAAATCATCCTTGGAAATTAAGTTGCAATTGGACTGATAAAACCAGTTTCAGAGTTTCAGTATAGTCCTCTGCAGAACCCATGAGGATCAGTTTTGAAATCAACACAAACCCATGGTGGGGGAACAGTGTTTTGGAAAATTTTAAATCTTTTGGTGAGTCAGTATTATTAAAATAGCCAGGCAGAAATGCTATGATTGAATTTCATATGAAAGATTCAATTCCTAGCAGTAGTAACAATTGAGTTTAAGCATAGTGCACACTGTACCACGTCTACCTGATATGTAGCATATAGCTGTAGAAAAATCTGAGAATTCATATTTCTGATTGAAGAGTATTAATCAAGTTCAAACATACTGTTAGCAGCAGAACAAATATTTGGATCTCAGATTCTAAGTATTTTCTACCTACCTGGATCTCAGGGTTTATAATCTTGAAAGAATAGCACTCCAGAGTCTGGTCAATTAGTCACAGTCCGATTAAAAGATCCAGGGGAGACTTGAGTGAAATCTCATGAGCAAAAATTAAAATATAAATGAGGTCAGATGTCACTAACCGATCACACTTTATTGACACAGAGGAGGGAAAGGCAGAAGAGAAAGAGAAGAAAATTAAGCAGACAAGAGGACAGCAAAGATAACCACTTTTGGATCCAACAGCATCTGATTGGTCCATCCTTTGGCAGTGGGTACACGCACAGCTTCTTCTCCAATACAAGGTGCACAGCTTTTTCTTCGATAGAGGGTGTACACCCAGTTCTTTTTGTACACCCCTTTTATAGGCTAGAGCATCTCCAATGTAATGGTACATCCCGTTTGGTCCAGTGCATGGGTGCCTTGTACACGTGCTGTCCACATGGCCTTTTTCACTTTCCCATTGGCTGTCACTGGAGTAGTTGGACCCAATCAGCACGCTCGGTGCACACAGCCTGGTGTTTTGGTAAGCAAATCCTTGTAACTTTGAAGAGCTGTTCTGGTGCCTGTGGGGTTTCTATGGCAGTTGATGGTTCTGCCTCAGCCTAGTAACAAATGTCAGCTGTCTCAGTAAGTTGTTTTCCTTCCTTGCCACTCTTGCTGCACAGCTCTGCTCTCAATCCAGCATCACGCAAGCAAACTTTAAGTCACGTTTTGATATAGTTTGTAAAAAACATAGTCCCTCACCCAACTTCAATATAAACATAGAACTTAAAAATAGAATTTCCCTAATCTTCTACTACTGTTTCAATCTAGACGATGTCCCTTTGCTTAGCTGTAGATAGTGATAGAAATGCTGAACTGGAAGTACTAGAGGTTTTTAACATATTGGACGCAGGTTATTTTCTTCAGAGAGGCTGTATGTCTGTCTAAGAAGAAAGGACAGGCAATAGGACATGCTGAAAAATTTTTTCAAGATATGTAACAACAGTAGAAGCAATAATAATAATAACAGAAGATGACATGCATCAATGAATGAACAAAAGATACAGAAATATTTGACACCTGAGAAAAGTTCCATGACTCGGCATGGAAGGAATGGCTGGGGGGAGTAATTATAATAGATATACCAAAATCAACTCCAGGGAAACTGCTCAATAATTCAAACTGCCTGCTTCTGTTTTGAAAATATTTCAGATACTGAGCTTTACCCTGTGCATTGTAACATTGGCATTGTTTTGGCATCCAATGAGATCTCAACACACCCTTCAAAAGGAAACGCCAACAATCTGAGAAATGTGTTTTGTTTTCTTTTTTTCCTTTTAAGGCAGTTAGCACACAACTTGCAACTGTTCCATCCTCCCAATGCAAACTTCTAAAGTAATTCAAAGCATCAGTCTGTACCGGTGTCCTGGTTTGGGTTAGAACAGAAGTAATTCTGTTCAGTGATTTTGTTTTTTAGTTAAAGTTCTCCTAAGTAGCCGCACTTTCTGAAACTAACAGTGTATTTCCACAGACAGTGCTTGCTTCTAGTAGTTGTAATGTTTTTAGCTTTACTACCAGGGATTGATATGCAGACCAAGGCCCCCACTAAATCTTGTTTCCCTGTTTGAGAGGTGCAGAATAAAAGGCTGCTCCTTCAGAAAGGAGCAGACAGGACAGGTGACCCTAAATTGTCCAACTAGATAATCCATTCCATATACATTATATTCAATGTAAAGCTGAGCGATCATGAGGATCAAGCCCTCTTGTCTCTTCTTGTTCCTCATTTTCTTTTTCAGTGGCCAGCATCGGAGGAGGACTCTGCTCTGCTTACGATCCCAATCCACAAATTCTTTAATCCAGTTCCAGGATCCAGCCCTCTGAGTTTGGTCCCCATCTGCTGCTGAATACTTCTGCCACGGCATCTGTGGTGATGGTGATATAGTTGCGAACAATGGTGGGGAGGAAAGGGGGTGTTGCATTCGGTATTGGTTTTGTATATTTTTATATATGTGTTTTATATATGTAATTTTCTTTCATTGTATTATTATTACTCTCCTTAAAGTAGTTTTATTTTCTTTTCCAGTGCACAAATCTCTCTCTCTCTCTTATTCCCTTTCCCTTCCCATAGAGGGGAAAGAGAGGATAATAGAGAATATCTGTCACTAGACTAGTGGTTGGCACAGCTCCAACCTTTCACAAGCGGCTATCACAGTAAGTTGACCAAACACCAGACCACCTCTTGCAGAATAGAATTTGTTTTGTCATATATCTTAATATTAAAGATTAGTGCATTACATGTCCACTACTTCCTGCACACAGTAGTGCTCAAGAGACTCCCTAGCTTGTACTTAGCCTAAGATCAGTTTAACCTACAAGATCTGTCTGGACAAAGCCCAAAACCATCATGGCTGCAAAACAAACACAGATTAGGATCTCAAGGAAAATTAACAATTTTCTAAATTAATTTCAGAATCTTACAATATTTCATTTATAATGGACATATTTTCTCAATAATAATATTTCTATATTTTCATTTAGTTATACTCCTTTCCTGACAAGCCTACATTGGTTAAATTTATAAGTAGATGATAAAACTGTGTGCTAAATTATTTTTATGTGATTATTATTCGATGGTCTTCATGCCAACATTCACCTTGTTAATGAACAGTCATTTTTGAGTAAGTCTCAGTAATTTGCATCTCCTACTTGCAATACATTGATAGCACCATTTAGAATTACAATAATTTCACATCTCTCAGCAAAGAAGAAAACTAATATTCAGCAATGATTTTACAACTAATGGGATGAGTAAGAGTAAAGCATGTCATACTGCAATGAACATAAACTCCATGCCTCTCTTTTACATGATCCAACACAATAACACTATCAGTTACAAAGCTAGCTTTGATGTGAACTGACATAGATTTTGTCTTAGAAAACAAACAACCAAAAACCTGTATATGTATCATTTTTATAAAAATTCATATTTAGAGAGTGTCCAACTCTAAGAAACAGAACACATCTGTAGATAAATCGGAATGGAAAACCTGCAATGTCATTGCACAGTTAACTGTTCTAACAGCTAGTAAACCCACAGCACTGAAGATGTTGCACACACATCCACCACAGATGGACTGAAGTTGAGGCTGCACTGCTGCTTGCTCTTTCACACACTCTGAGTGTTCAGATTTTCATTTGATAAATTTAGTTTTTGTTAACACATAAATGCTTTTTCATAGGTTTTATCTTGCACAGTTGTATTCAAACAGATGAGGGTAAAGAAAGAATGAATGCATAAATAGTTAATGACAAATCTAATAGCTTCACTGGTGACATAGGTAACAGGACAGAGTCTGAAATACAGTATTTGGGCAATAAAAGTTACTGGACTTTTAAAAGAAAATATAAGTTAAAAAAAAATCATGTAAAGGAAATACTGGACTGAAAACACAGAATTACTTTAGGGTTGGGGCATTTTTAATGACAAATTACCTTACTCTTCTGCACACTGACAGAGGAATCCAGTCTAATTGGCAAAAAGCTGTCATTTCAAACTGAAAACAATACTAAATGCCATTGTTTCACACTAAAGGTCACCCCTAGTAATAAAACACAATTTTTTAAAAATTTATTTTTGGGTGGTTTTTTTGTTTTTTTTTTTTTTGAGACTGGAGTGCCTTTCACTGCTATACAGAACATAGTAATTATTCACAATATTGAGACAGTTTTTGTTGAAGAAAGCATATGATTGATTCTAGGGACTGTTTGTAAATAAACAATATAATAACGACTCAGCTGAAAAAAAATGTTATACTTATTGTGAACCTTTCAAATTTTTCTTGCTTTATTGGTAGAGGTCAGCATTGACACCCAGGCACAGCAGCATATGTGTAGAGAAAAAGTCTGACAATTAATCGCTTTTGATCAAACGAAGAAGAATCTGCTTAGTACTTAAAGTGAGTACACTGGATCTACTACAATTCATATTTCTTTTGAATTTCAACAAAATGCATGTCTATGTCACTGAAAAAAAAAAGATTAATTATTTAGGGTCATTTGCAAAAGAAAGAATCATATATTAGGTTGATGATAGCACCAAGGATACAGCCTCAGTGATTGTTTATATATGCATGACTGTATATGACCTTCAATTTCCAACTAGGATTTCAAAAATGAATGTTTGAAAACAGATACAAAGACAAGGGTTAGAAATGCATTTTTGTATTTTTGTCCATACAAACAAAAATTTGTACTGAATGTGATTAAGAAACTGTTTTAGCTCTTCCATTTTTACATAAAAATGACAGATATTCATCAATCAAAACATAAATCATTATCTTTTATTTACCAGAACTTAAAATATTTTCACCTTATCAGTGTTAACTTCATTACTCCAATTTTTTCAACAAGGCAATCTTATTAACAGGAGAGAAACAGCTAAGGTTTATGAAAAAAATCTGACTGCAGTAAATGAAAAGCAAATTATAGGATCAGGCCACTTCATTGGGTACTGGTTACTATGTTCTGAATAGCTTAAAATTACATATGTGCCAAAGCACCTTGAATAATCAGTGAACCATAATAGATACCTTTTCCCAGAATACTGCAGAAAAGTACCCATCAGCCTTGCCTGGATTTTCCTGCTTCCTTTGGATAGGATGCTGATTTCCAAAATGGATGATATATGTCATCTTTGAAATGTTGATCAATAAAACACTGCATCACATAGCCATGCAGTTATTTTCTACAGGTAGACACCTACAGCAAGCCTTGGGGCATACGAATGATAGAGGAAACAACTAATCAGTAAACAATGTGCAGTAGTGTATTTTAAGCCACTATATGTACATACAGTCATGTATAACCTTACATTTCTTAGCCCAAGTGTTCTTGCAATGCCTCCAGATCCTCTGATGCCTTTAAGATATAGAAATTTCTATCATTTAGGAGGTTTAAAAGTAGAAAAAAAAAATATTTTGCTCTTTAAAAGATGCAAAACTATGGCAAAGTGCTGTTAGTTCTCTTCAACAGATTTTTCAATTCATTCCAGAAGAAATCACTATATAAACGTATAATGAAAAAGAACTGACAATTCTGTTTTATCTTGTTGGATTTGGAGAAGGGGAAGAAAAGGAAAAAACACAGAAAAAATCAAACCTAAGTTACAAAGTCTATAAGTCTTAAGGGATTCTAAAAATAAAAGCACACTAACTTCCAGATTGTAGAAAAGAAAGCAACAAATAGGTTAAACAAAAAATATGTTAAAAATTGAATCCATTAAATATGTAACTTCACATATTTCAAAACCAAATCTTAAACGCCCATCATCTCCACTACAAAGTCCTCTGGACTATGTATGTTTCTGTAACTCATGTTTTTTACTCAATACAGACTTAAGAGGATTTTTTGTTTGTTTTTCTTTTAAGAGAGTTGATGAGCTTTTATAAAACTTTTTTAAGACTGATATGGTGTATAATTTTAACTGTTTTTTTTCACTAAAAGATTCATTTTAATTTACACATAATATACTTACATCTTGTGGCTGAATTACAGTTAAAAGAAGATGTACCTGTCAGGGCAGAAAGGAGAAGGAAGACATTTATTCATAACTAGTCTGCAACTAGTAGAATAAAATTTCATTTTTTATGAAAAGGATTTGAAAAGTCTTGCAAGTTTTGGAAGCAGGGGAAGGAACCACCAAAAAATCCAAAACTAAACAAAACAAAAACCCCAAATGCCCAAGAAATACTTCCCTTGGGAAAAGTTGCTTCCAGGACTTATATTTATCCTAATATTATATTATTATATTATATTATATTATCCTTATATTTATCCTAATGGGAGTTAAATTTCATGTGGCACCATTTTCCACTGTCTGCTAAAGTGGTATTAAATCTTTGAATCATGTAACCATGTCACAAGGTTCTAAAAAGAGCTGAACTGCACAGTGCAGAAAATCTCTGGTAGCCAGTGGAAGTTCAAGTATGGAGGCTGAGTACTACATAACTCCAGGAAACAGCCTGATCATGGGAATTCTGTTTACACAAAACATTTTTACTGACTCACTTCTAGAACCATATTTTTATATATTCAAATACATGTGTATGTGTATTCTATGTCTATATCATAGAATCATAGAAACATAAAATAATTGCGGTTGGAAAAGACCTCTAAATCATCAAGTCCAAACATTAACTTAGTTCACCACTAAACCATTTCCCTAAGTGCCACATCTACAGTTCTTTTAAATACTTCCAGTGATGGTGACTTCACCACTTCCTCAGTAGCCTATTCCAATGCTTAACTACTCTTTCAGTGAAGAATTTTTTCCTATTATCCAAACTGAACCTCCCCTGGCACAACTTGAAGCCATTTTCTCTCATCCTATCTCTTGTTACCTGGGAGAAGAAATCAACCCCTGCCTCACTACAACCTCCTTTCAGGTGGTTGTAGAAAGCAATAAGGTCTCCCTTCAGCATCCTCTTCTCCAGACTAAACCACCCCAGTTCCTTCAGCCTCTCCTTATAACACTTGTGCTCTAGAACTCCCACGAGCTTTGTTGCCTTTCTCTGGACATGCTCCAGAAGCTCAGTGTTTTTCTTGTAATGTGGGACCCAAAACCAAACACAGTATTCAAGCTGTGGCCTCACCAGTGCTGAGTACAGGGAGAAGATCACTTCTCTAGTCCTGCTGACCACACAGTTTCAGATACAAGCCAGGGTGCTGCTGGCTGTCTTGGCCAATAATGTACGCTGCTGACTCATATTCATATGACTAGCAAGACCCCCAGGTCCTGTTCCTGCTGGGCAACTTTCCAGTCACTCTTCCCCAAGCCTGTAGCATTGCATGGGGTTGTTGCGGCCCAAGTATATATATGTATACACGTACACATAAACACATATACATACATATATATATAATTCCAAATCCACAACGCATCAGTCCCGGGCTTACTAGGGCCTTCTCACATGTGCTGTTCCCTGTCTGGAAGAGGCTAAAGACAGAAAAAAGATGAGACTAACATGACATGACTTCTCTGGCAGAAATCTTGTTACAGCAAGAGCAGGGCACAGGATGAGTAAGCTTTTCCAAATAGTTTGTGGAAAGGCAATTTAAGAGGAAGATAAAAAGAAAAATAAGGTAGCAGAGAAGCTCAGAGAGACAGTTAAAAATAAGCAGCTTTCTTCTTTTTCTGACATCAAGCAGTAGGTGAGGGATAGTGGCTGCTGTGGTGACAAGGAAGACAAAAGCAGCAAAAGCACGGAAAAGTGACCTGTCCTTGGTACAGCTGAGAGCATTTAGGACTTGAAAGGATAACAGCCAAAATCCTGATGAATGCTCAGGAGTGCAACTGTGGTAGGGAATGGCAGCTGTTACTTTTTACTCTTTAAAATTCACTTAATGTGCAAGTTGCTGAAAACGCAGTGAGTCTTGGAATGGAGTTTGGGGACAGGTAATCTAAACCTAAGGTGGAAGAAGAAAGGTAAGATTAGAGAGGAGGCAGTTTAGCTTGGTTAGAGTATCACAGTATAACAGTATGTTAGGAGTTCGAAGGGACCTCGAAAGATCATCTAGCCCAACCCCCCTGCCAGACCAGGATTCCCTAAGACTAGGTCACCACAAAGCTTCCCTGACCAGGAATTAAACCCAGGTCCCGGCAGTGAGAGCGCAGAATCCTAACCACTAGATCACCTCCTGTAAAGAAGGAAAAAACAAAGTGACAAGGCAAGAGTTGCAGGGAGAACAAAATTATCCAATTATAATGTTTGCACAACAAGTTTATCTTACCTCAAAGCAGAACAAGGGTAAAACACTTTATGCCCTTGTGAAGTAGAACGGATCTCATTTTAGTGGTTTCATCTGGAAGGCTACAAAGAATAGCAGTCAGTTCAAAAGAAATATTTGTCAAGTTAATCCAAAAGACTAGATAGAGGAAAGCACCCTTGAGTTGGAATGAGTGCTCCTCAGGGTGTGAGCCCATCACACTTCCATTTTGCCACAGGATCTTCAAGATTTAAAAATATTCTAGTTTTTCTCATATTTTTCTATGCTAAATAACTTACAGTTCAATTGAGAGCAACATACATGAAAAGGACCATTTGCAGACTGAAAAACTCTTTACCCCTATGCTGGCCATTGCTAAAAACCAGTATGAATGTCTAAGGCTCCAGTCTACTAGAAAAACATGATCAAGGAGATCTAAGATGTCTTAAAAGACTATCTATTAATACACTGCAATTGCAAAAGCATAATTTCTATGCACAAAACCAGATTTGCTATGCATGAGAAAGCAGACACTCGAAATGTATTCTGTTTTTTGTTTGTAAGTGAAAACAATTGTAAGGGACTGTTTGAATCTACTTTCTTATCAGCTATGGAAAACAGGTTTCCTAGCTGTGCTGAGACTGCATGTTAATGTCTCGAAGCTTGATTGATCATTGATTATCATCGTTGGAGAAGACAATGCCAGACCTCAAGGAGCCAGAGGCTAGGAAACTGCCATGCAGGACAATGAGGCCTAGTTAAAACCTTGAGATAAGGCCCAGGTGTGTGGACATCTCTTGAGGAATTTATTCATGAGAAAAGTCTGGAGAAACCTTCAGGATATTCCCTTTATCTTAAGGATCAGTAGGACCCTGTCCTGTACCTTTTCCTGTAAAAACCTAAGGAAAAAACCTCATGGGTTGTGAGTTGTGCTGGTGAGTTGTGAGCAGTGCGCGTATGAGAGAATGTGAGAGTGATCACCCACTATCATGGAAGAAGCAGGGGGACTTGGGACCCTCGACATATCGCTGGACCCAATCCATGGTGGTGTAACTATGCCCTCTTGCTCTCTGTACTGTCTCTCTGCCTAATTTTTCCCTCTTTTCCTCCGTCCTACAGTCCTATCTCTATAACTTTTGTTTCAATAAACCCTAATTGATTTTCAGCATTTGACCTCATTTATGTCTTAATTTCACTCTGGGAAATAAACCTCTAATCTACCCCATGTCCATTAACTGGACTGGGACAACAATACTAGTAAAACAAAAAACTTTAAAAAATCATACTTCTTTCAAAAAAAAAATAAATCTTAACATAAAGGGGGCTGAAAAAAGAGAACAAAAAGGCTGTATGCCAGATCTCATAACATAAAATGCATCACATAAATGCATGGGTTGCTATACTTCTCAAGCTTAATTTTCATACTACATTTGTTTTTCAAACTATAGTATAAATCATAATACTGCAACAGAATTTGGTTCAGGAAGGTCAAAACCCCAAGAATCCTCTCTACAACTGATTTTCTTTAGAAACAAGAAAATGGTTATTTTTTTTGTTGCAGCAGGAATGTAGGAAACTGATCAAAGTGCCAGTAGCAAACAAACAGAATCCATAAACCGTCAGAATCTGTAACCACCTCACTTCTCAGCTTTCTCTATGTGTCATTAAGCTTACTGTTTGGCAGGTATTTTTTAAAATAATGTTAATATATCACGCTGTGTTTGTGTGAAGTAGACCAGAGCACCGGGAGTTTCTGTTGCTCCAGTCTCAAACACAAGCATTCATGAAAGGTGTTTTAGAAGTTCAAAAGCAGGAAAATCTATGTGCTGTATCTCAGTCCTCTGGAAAAGTAATCAGATACATCTTTACAGGAGATGCCATCATTCTTGCACAGAAAAAAGAAAACACATCCAATGTAGTTAAGCACTCAAGTATTTGCTCTTGCAAGTTAAAGCTCTACAGAAGGTGCTCTACTGATAATATCTTTGTTCTTAGGTGGCAGCAGTCTGATTTACAACCAGAGCTCACATACTTTTACATCATTTTAACTTGGGAAATGGCAAGCTGTGACACAGATCTCGACTGAGTAAGTAGGAATAGGAATCTCATGCTGGCTTTACCACATGGAGTATGCATGTTTTATTATTCCTTAAACTGCATTTAGAAGGGCACCTTAAACACAATGTTTAACCTCAGTGCAAATGTCATGGCCTATGCCATGTTGATTAGAACACTTTTGTCCTTGGGCTTATATATAATTTTACTCAAAATTACTTGGAAGTGTATTTAATTCAGACTTGTCATTAAATAATCGTTTTATTTTATTATTTGCACTTGTGCATATGCCTACAACTAGAACTCACTTGTCTAATAGCCTACCCTAACTAAGAAACCAAGACATTGCAGAAATATGCCGAAACAAAAGAAGTTGTTAGGTAGAAATTCAGAAACAGAGGTACCTCCAGTGTCTGATTATATGCAGCTTAAAATCTAGTGTCCCTTTCACCTTTGGTTCTTCCTTTTGTCTTTGCTCTTTCCACAGCTCCAGCTACTTTTATCACTATGCTCACAACCAAAAAGGTCTCTCAGTTCAGAAACTAACATGCACCTATCTGACCCTGTTGCAGACTCCTTTTGACAAGGAACAAGAGCAAGCTGTTGGCTTAGTGTCATCAGAAGTCTTTAAAATCATCAGCAATAGGAAACTGCACAGAGATTTGAGCCCTGTTTAGTGAAACAGTTACCTCTTTATGTCGTGTCAGTTCAGCAACCTAAATCCAAATCAGCCCCAGACTCAAGCCTTGCCCTTAATTAGAAGTAAATTTTACTACAAGCTAGGTAGTGGGACATTTTAGGGTGTTTGAAGTAAGTGATTAACACAGCATAAACTCTGGTTTGTAGGTTTAAAAATAAATAAAAGTAAGCTCTGGGCTTCTATTCAGTTGCTGTATTTGCTTGAACCAATCCCTCTACATACAACATAAAGGGAAACAAGAAGTAAGAATTCCCCAAGAACAAGGTCCGATTATATTATCATACAGTTTTTAACCCATAACAAGATATATCCACATGTAAGTTTGCAAATCTATTTAATGATAGGAGTATAGATGATCCTTATATTAATATTTAAAAATAAAAATTTATATTAAAATGATTTTACTATGCATGTATG
>VWZX01010069.1:0-33555 GCA_013399015.1 Galbula dea
AGGAGGATTTTCTATATCAGGTACTAGGTTGCTAGAACTGCTGAGGAACAAAATGGCAGAGGAATGGTTGCAATTAACCAGAGCTGTAAATACAATTGCAAATAGGAATCAAGGGGAAAATGGGAAAGGAAAAATTGGATTAAACTGCGTAGCAGGAATATTCAAATGAGCTTCATGATGAATTGCAAGGGGGACTTTCTTAAGTGCTGAAACTGATGAAAGCACTTAAAGACACGGTTACTCCAGGAATGTGTTTAGGTGCACAGAATGGCTATACTGCATCAGCCGATGCTCTATTCTAGCCCAGTGCCTGAAGCAGAAGACCTCAGGAGGGTGACAAACACATGTAAAACTTCCCTGACAGTCTCTAGTAATTTACAGCTCAAGAATTACTTCTGTCTATTAGAAAGTCCTTCATGGATTTCATTTCCTTGAGCATCCATCACATCCTAGAGAGAGAGTCTTTACAGCTTAACTCATTTTAGGAAGACAATCTCTGGGGGTTTTTTTCCCCACAACTGCTTCCTTATTTAGACATCTACTAATTCTTGTGTCAAAAGAAGTGAGTAGTATTTCCTTATCCTTTCTGTTTGTAACTCTCATGACCTTATAGACTTCTACAGATTCTTCTCAGTCACCTGTTTTCCAAGAAGAAAAGTCCCAGACTGCTTACCCTTACCATATCTTGATGCCTTTTTGATTCTGCAGGCTTTAAGTCTGAAACTCAGTTGAGACAGACCTGATCAGGTGCTTAACTTTGAGCATAAAAATATTGCTTCCTAAATGAAGGTGTGGGAAAACACTGTATTAAGTAATCACAACAGCAAAAAAACACTGACTAAATGAATTTGGTAGATCTTTCTATGTGATCCACAACACCACAGATTCTAATTTTTGGGAACAATGCTCTCCAGAAGGTCTCACAAAAATTGTGAAGTGTTACAGTAAAATGACCTTGGGCATGAGATCTGCCAGTCATGAATTTTAATTTTATGGGATACTAGGCAGTAGGTGAATGAGGTAAAGAAGAGATGCTGGCTTTTCTGTCAATACATTTTCTGAAATTTATGGACATCACATGGTGCTCACTGCCGTTGCTGAGTGTCCAACTCAGAAATGTCAAGTGCCTAAGTTATCAGCAATTGCGATACTGAAACTGTACCAGCTCTATGTTTCCAGAAGGTATTACCATTCTCAAAGACCTGTTGAAATATCATTGTAATGCTACATGTAAACATATATGCACTTGCCTCCCTTTTAGGACAACTCTAAAAGCCCACCTGGTATAGGTTTAACTGCTGTGAAACTAACTTCCTTTGCAGGACAAGGATTTTCCCCTCATCCCTGTTGAATTGTCTCCCACACTAGTTCTAATCCCTTGCAACAGGCTGCAGTGCTCAGACTGCAGAGCCCTATTCTGTGGTCCCAGCCCTTTACTCTTTTATATTTGAATCCTGCATTGGCCCCTCTTGAGACCAGCTGTGTATAGTGTGAAGGACTTCTTTAAATGGAGGATCTCATCTACCAAATAATTGAAGCTGCTCTGTAGGACTGCTTTTTGTTATTGTATTTACTCCTCCACCACCCCTGATGTTACCTGCACACTATATATTTTGATTTTTCATTTTCATCAAAGTAGCAACAGAGAACACAGGTCTTGAAAAGCTGCTTCTTGTGAGCCTTTACTTTCAAGGTGGTCTCTCTCATTAACAACAACTTTTTGAGACCTGTCATACAGTTCTTAACACATCAAAGGCTGACACAGGAGGGGGCTATTTGTACAAACAATGTCCTGCCACACTAAGTCAAACACCTGATGACATTTAAGTAATGTGAGATTCAACTCAAAGTGCTCATAATCTCATAGCAAAAGCAAGAATGGTCTTGCTTGACAAGAGGTATCCTTGACATAGCTACTTAAATGTCAATAATTACTTTTCTTTCATGCATCACTGAACTACTAGTTCTCAGAGCTGGGCACTGGTAAGTGGTAACCATCATTACTGTTGGTTTTACTTTTTTGCCCCACTTGCATCTCTAGGTTGGATATCTCCTTAGCCTGAAAACATCCTCCATTTCTTGTGCTGGTTATTGGTCTCTGGATGATTTCTCCTCATTGTTGTCTCTTAATGATTGCCTTTAGTTCACCTGATATATGGGTGACAAGTATTCAATGCATCACATGTGCATTTGTACCCCAGATGCTCTGATAAATACTCGACGCCCCCACTTCCCAGCCTGGTGACTATTAGCTAAGTAAAGGAAAATATTTACAATTTGTTAATGCTTGTGTGTGTTTAGATCTTTATCTGGTAGTGATCTCTTTGGTCATAGAGAAGGGGTCCATGCAGTAAAATGTGGAGCCACACAGTTTATTTATCCAAAAGGCAATAAATTAACTCAGCTCGCCTATCCCTTGGTCACCAAGCCTACTTTCTGCAAGACTATTTTCATTCCAGACTGCTGAGCAACTCACAGAAGGCATATTTTTAAAAGCCACAAAAATGCTTCCTTTTTCACCCAAAATTTTACCCACCACTTTCTTTCAGGAAAAGAGCACACACAAGCACTGAAGTGTGTTATAAGAACAAGCTCAGAGAGAAGACAGACTCTGACATCCTCTTTTAATCTCTTGCTTGCCTCCTGCAAGGCACCTTCCTGCAGTATTCAGAGTGGGCACTGCTTGGCTCTGTCGGCAGTAGAGCAGCAGGTTGGTGCTATGGTCATTTAGGATCAGACTCAAACAGATGTTAAAAGCAGTGTGGCATGAGAGACAGTGTGTCTGTGGCATGACAGATGGTGTGTTTGTGGTGCACAACACTCAAGTAGGGTGATGCTCAAGGAAGGATCAGAAAACCAATCGCTCCTGGCCATCATAGGACCTACCCAGAACATTGAGTTCATGTCTTTGAGGTGGAGAGAATTGGGTTCCACTTTTTAGTACTTGTCACGCATCTGCCTGCTTCTCAGAACAGACTGCCACAGTGCTTGGAGTCTTACTATAGTCAGTTTGTTAATTTTAGGAACTTCAGAAACAGAAAGATCTAAAAATCACAGCTGCAGCACAAAGAATCATGTTAAAAATATATACATTTAAAGTTGTGATGTTCTTTTTGTGGGTTGGTTTTTTTTTTTCAGAATCTCACATTCTATTTTTTAAAGACTAATTTAGCTGTTTCTTGCCCTGGTAAACCATAGCACACAAGTTCTCCTCAATCTTGCATGCCTCCCCAACAGCGCTCTGAGACAAGAGTAAAGTCCTTTATTCATAGTTTACAAGTAGAAAATGAATGCATAGAGAGTTCAGCACTTGCTGGTGGCAAAACAAGTGGCTAACTTATGTTCACCAAGGTTTAGAATAATGTCCCAGCAGTTAGACCTCTTTTTCTTCTCTTCCCATGACAGTTGCCTCTGTGCCAGACAAGCACAGGTTAAAACTGTGATTAGGCAGAGTAACAAAGTACAAAATCAAAGTCTTCAAAAACCATCAGCCTTCTGGTACAAATATTCATATTTCCATGGTTAGGTTTTGTTTTCCTCAAATACTTAGTGATGCACACTTACATTTTACTCTGCCTGTCTTCCTGTCAAGCTCATTTACTGTGAGGATGACAGAAGCAAGCAGAAAAATACAGGCAGCAGAGTGAATAAGTAAGTCCCAATGGTAAATGTGTTTCTTTCTATATGACCAGTTTGAACCAGCTTGATTGAGAGACTGCTGGTATAAGCTTCTGCACCTCTGAGTGAGATAGTGCAGCTTGTTAAAATAAAAGGAACACCAAGCTGAACTAAAATGCCACCTTTTACTTCTCCTAAGAAAGGCCATGCAACTTTTGAGGGTTGACCTTACTTTAACTAACCAGTGGCAAAAGAGAAATGCCTATCTTTTGTCACATCACTCATCCTGATGAAGCAAAATAATCCTCTCTGCATTATGACAAACATTTGCAACAGCCCAAGCATGGGAGAAAAGTTGCCTAACAATCTTATATGAAAAACCTGTTGCTCTGCAGAGTGGGTAAGCAAACATGAATATGGTCCCATATTCACGCTTAAAATAAGGCTCATATTTGATGCTGAAGTAAAATCATTTCAGTCTAATTCACTGCATACAGTGCTATACTATGTTGTTTTTTTGTTGCTAGAAATAGAAATTAAAAAAGGAAATATATATAGAAAATGAAGATCCAGATTCTCAAGGTCTTTACTTATACCAGCATTAAGGTACTGTAAAAACTGCAATACAAGTGAAAATTTTACATCCATAATGGTGTCACTGGTACGAAATGCAAAACAGCAAGAGGCAGAGCACCTGATTTACTTTGGTTAAAGGTTTAAGCACATCATGTGGAGTGGAAATGGATGTCACTTGGTTTTCTGTTACATAGCAGTCAAAAAGAAGCAGCCACAATTCAATTTTTTTTTTTTTATTGTGGGGATGGAAGTTTCCCAGAACCATGCACAGCAGCATGCAGCAGCTCTGCAGTATGGTTCTGCCATACAGGAGTCCCAAATCAGAGGCAGTGGCAAGAGTTGCTTCCAAGGGAACATTCCCAGTGTTTCCATTTGGAGATTTGGCACTGCCTATGATGACAGAAAACTGTGAACCAGCTTAAAAATATGCAACTACTTTCTGCTGCCTGAAAATGAAACAGTTATAGTATCCCCTAAATATCAAGTGATATAATTTGCTCTTTTACAATAAAAAATTTGTAGATAAAAAAACCAAAACAAACCAAACCAAACAAAAAACCCCAACCCCCAATCCATTACTTTTTCATCTGGTTATTTTAAATCTCCATGGATCTATTAGTGAAATAGCAAACTTAAAGAAAACAGTCTGAAACAGCGGCGGCAGCAGCAGCAGGAGCGGCCATTCCTTTTACTACAAAGAAAATCTGTAATCTCTGCCAGCTACAATAAAATGTAGCATCTGTTGATCACTGGGGAAACCGGGGAAGGGAACGTAAATCCCATGTGGGCTCTGCCGTCTTCTGTCATTTCCCTTCAGACCTCCAGGTGTGCGGTCCCCGGAACGGACCGTGCCATGCGACAAGGACCAGCACAGCTGCATCCTCATCTTAGCCATGGGGAGAAGAAGAGTTGGGTGTCACACAAACAAGGGCAGGCTGTGTGGGACTGGCAGACCGGCAGTGCCCACGGAAACACAGGCCTTTTGACACGGCGGCTGTGCCATGCTAGAAGATGAGCTGGCAATTTTTGTGTGTGCTGGGGTGGTGCTGGGGTTTAAACACCCAGGCCAAATCCTCACCAGGTGTCACTGCCCACATTCCTCTGAGGTTAGCACCAGGTAAGCCCATGGCTTACTCCAAATTATGGTACAAAACATGGAAACAAAAGTTTTAACTAAAATGGTGCAAACCCCTGCCTAGACTTGACTCCTGGCAGGATGCAATTTGAGAGGGAATATGTCTGAAAGCACACAGTCAGCTACAGAACAGAGGTGACAGTTTAACTAGTAGATCAAATAATTACACAATTTTGATAATGCAATGTTTGCATTTGATTACCTTAAAAATCAGTAATACCACAGTTATTTTCTGCAGTAAAAGCCACCCTGCAGCAGATTATTTTGCTTAACTTCTTAATAAGCTAAACTAAACCTCCCACTGTGAGAAAATATCTTTTCAACAGAGTACTGATTTTCTCCCTCCTCCCCACTTACTCCTTCTTTTCTTCTCCATCATCAGTCTTTTAAGCGTGCCACTGTGCATTCACATTTTTCTTTCTGCGCGTGTCTGCTCAACGCTCTTCCCCAGAACCCTCTTTCTCCACCAAACCCTGCAAAGCAGACTTTTAACCACTCGTTTCCCGAACAGGGAACTCCACACATAACTTCTTGAAGAGCCAGGCTCTCCGGGTGCTTCCCAGCCACCCCGCAGAATTTCCCCCTTCCCTCTGCAACCCACCACCATGGACAAAAGAGCAAGTAAAATGAAACTGACTTACTGCTATGGCTTGAAGCCTTTCCTTGTGCAACTCTGCTTCCGCCATCCTGCAGGGAAGGACACGAAAGGGAGACGGGTGGTGGTGGGAGGGGGAAAAGAAATAAAAAGGGAAACAAAAATAAAGAGGAGCACACGCTGCAGTCACTCAGGGGGAACTGGAGTAATTGTAAAGAATGCCGAGCTCCTGTGTAGTAGTCAGCCACTTTTGGAGGCACTGCAGCCTGGCTCACGGTAGGATCATTTTAGTCACTGGACCAGTGCCTGCCTCGCTGCCTGTCTCCCAGCTGTATTGCTAACTGCATTTCATTGCTGCTTCTGTGTGCTGTTGCTGTCACACAAGCCATGTATGCACTCTCCAAGCAGCTGAGCGCAGGGATAGCTAGCATGGCTATAATTTTTTGCGTTGACGTCTCAGCTCATTTGCTCCTCCTATGGGGCTCTGGGTCACGACAGGAGCTTGACATCGGTAGCGTGCACAGTAATCCAAACCTGCATGACTGCAGCAGAGGAGGCAGACAGCTATGCCACGGCGTGTCCTTAGTAAGCAGCACGGCGGGGAGGGAAGGACGCAGGCACACGGCGCAGCAAGCGGGAGCGGTGGCAGGCAGCGAGGCTGCTCCCCGAGTTACAGCGGATTTGGCTAAGGGAAAGGACAGGGCTGGCAGCAGGAGGGAGTGCGTGGTCTGTGGGGGAACAGCACAGCCACTCGTGAATGCAGTGGTAATGTGGCACGCTGCAGAAGGCTGCTGCTGCAGGGCAACCTTTAAGAGCGGTGGTGAATAGCCAGGTGTGTGGGGAGGAAGAAGAAAGGTGTCCATGCACTCTGCACGTGCGTTGCACATTAAAGCACTGCGTTGACATCAGAAACTCAAGAGTGACAAATCTATATGTACAGTCTGACAGAAGTCCCCAGGTGTGTCGAAAATAAGGAAGGAGGTGGGAGGGGGGGGGGGAAGCGAGAGGAGGCCTGAGCCAATATCAAGAGGGTACCTTTGATGTAAACCATGACTTCAGTTTTGCATTCAACCTCCTCAGTCTTTTCTCTTTTCTGAGTTTGTTTTGTATGTGTGTTTGGGGTTTTTTGGGGGGTGCTTTTTTGTTTCATTTTGATTTTTTTTTGCATTATTTCCCATCTGCTTCTTTTTCTCATAAACAGCAAAGAAGCCCTGTCTCAGCCTGGACTCATGGGGTGCTACTGCAAGGGTGAGCAGAGGGCTGACCCAGCGAAGGGACACCCCCAAACCAAGAAAGCTACCTCTCCAGCTGGAGGGCTGTTTGGGGGCTGTATGGGGCATCCTGCTGCTCTCCTGCTGCAAGGAGCAGAAGTGCATTTTGCAGCATATAATTTTAGTTTAATAACACCATGCTGATACGACAGGGAAAATTCCATCATCTTGGAGGAAAGCAGTCTGGAGGTCATCCTTCTTCCTCTGTGCCTGCCCTTTTACATGCCACCCAGCATTACACCTCTCTGCTGGCACCTTTGTCTCCTCTCCTAGACATTGTCCACCCCCATCTCATTTTCAGCTCCAAGATGTGCTATTTGCTGCAGGCTGATTTTCAGGAGAGCTGCGTCTTGTAGTGTTTCCACCTCCTGGTCCTATTTCCTTTACTGGTGCCCAGCCTCCTTGTCTTGTGACAGCATGTCAGAGTGACTTCTCGCTTATCTTTGCCTCCATGAAAGAGGTCCTTTGTTGTATAGAAAACTCACAGAACTTTATATAATTCTGGTAGTCTTTATTGCCAAAAGGCAAAGTCTTTTTGTCATTTCCCAAGACAGGCAGAATCTGTGAATGTGTGTTGGGGTGGGCTGACAGCTAAGGAAGTGCAACAGTTCCAGCTTAAACAGTCTTCCAGCTTTAAGTAATTTGTTGGATGGCATCTGTCCTATAGCTTATTTGGTCCCTTTCAGCTTACTTTTCTTCTGAAGATCTCTTTTTTTTGTTTTCAGTCACCACTTAAAGGTCCATGTATTGCGACTTATATTACTACAGCTGGTTTTGAAATATCCTGTCACATGGGATCCAGACATCTATACTCCTACATGTGCAGAGAATGTACATGGGCAACTCCTACTAAGACTTGTAAGCTATGCAATTAAATCCCTGCAATACCCTTCTTATGTTTTGCTGTTAAGCTTTCCACAGAGGAAGAATTCTGCTACAGTTCATGAAGCATAGTAACTACAGCTGAGCTGGACACTGTATTAGCCCCATGTTTATCCTCTCGTTTAACTGCAGTGCTTTTGATAGGTTAAGGGTAAGCAGGGAGCATCGTAGTGAGTGCTGGGGTGTTCCTGAGCCCAGTGAAACATGCTGCAACCCTGTGCACCCCTCTTCACTTTAGTTTGCCAAGGCAATGTGGATCAGCTCTGCTGTAGCAGTCCACCCTGTTCAGTCTTTACGATTGTGCAGGAAAGATAGCAGATGCATCAGGAGTGGAGCAATTTCTTGCTGGTGACTTGGAATGCATAAAAAAGGCTGGAAGTCATGCAGTAATAATCATCACTAGTTTCCCAAGAGTATCTCTCCTTTGTACAGCTTGAAGCCTGTGAAGCAGTGAGGTAGCAACCATTCACCCACGTGGCTCACAGGACACACCCAGGTGAAATGACATCTATATGGCGAATTAGGTTATACAGTCTGCAGGCATCTCCTATGGACATCTGGTTAGTGAAGGCAGCTTTAAATGAAATAAAACAAAACAGCTGATCCATCCAGTCCATTTTATAATTTTTTTTGGTCCACATTGGTTAAGATTTTTGGTTCCAGAATGTTCTGCTATGTTGGTAAGGAAGTTAAATAAAACATATAAGAAATTGTGTTAAGCTTCACAGATTTTATTTGTTTTGTTTTAGGGCAAGAAGGCAGGGTAGTATTTCCAAATTTTTAAGACACTAACAAGAGAGATGGAGAGCTTAGAGAGGAGCAAAAAGATTCTAGAAGAGTAAGCAAGCAGGAGGAAAGAAGTATTTAATATACTTTGTTTGGTAGCTGAAAATGAAGAAGAAAAATGTCCCTATTATTTATCAAATGTCAGTTAAAAGGCTGTTCTTTTCACTGCAATTTTTAAAAGAGCAAAACCTGCTACATCTTAATAGTGTGTGCATTGCATCCCATTTCCATGCAAAATAGATTTTTATTTTCATTTCTTTGGAAAAGAATGTAAGAAGCAATCTGTAGTCTGCTCAATGCTGGAGAGGATCCTGAAAGCACCCAGATCTATGTGTAGCCTAAAATTTTAATGGGACAGCTTAGTTTTAGAGTGGAAATCAACTTCTTGTCCTCACCATGGAATTGAACTGGATTTGGAAAGGTCTAGTTTAAGTAATCTGTGTTTGTTTTTTGAGAAGGCTTTTTTTGTGTTTTGTTTTGGGGTTTTTTTGTGTTTTTTTTTGTTTGTTTGTTTGTTTTGGGGGTTTGGGGTAGTTTTTTGTTTGGCTTTTTTTGAGGGTTTTGGGGGTTTTTTTTTGTGGGTTTTTAATGTTTTTGCTATTGTTGGTGGTTGGGGGTTTTTTGTTTTGTTTTATTTTGTTTTGGGTTTTGTTTTGTTTGTTTGTTTTCATTGCTCTGTTTATGTCCAGAACCCTTCTGTATGATGCTGGGCATCTTGCCCCTGGGGTAAAACCTTTGTCTTCTCATCTTCCTGGCTCTTGTTGGGACTGAATCAGCCTAAGAAACACCAGACTTTGGCCTGCAGAGTGTGCAAGAAAAGCATACCCATACATGTGAAGGTCAGGATTAACACCTCAGCCATTGCAAATGCATTGACATATTTTTGTGGTGACAAATTAGTGGTTGGATCCTGGCAGCAGTTGTCAAGAAAACAGAGCAAGGAGGGAAAACAGGCATCACATTTGCATTTCAGATTGTTTAAGATGATATACTTCTGGGTCTTAAAATTATCACATGCCAGCTTGTTGCATTGTGCTGCACTAACACTGTTCTAGCATCCTCAATATTGTTGAGCATTCCTCACTAGGGCATATTTGAACCATATTATTTTTATCTAAGCCAAATTTCTGGGGTTTGATTAATCTGGTTTTTGTCTTCTTTTTCAGACTCTGTCAGAAGATGCTATATTAAAATAGCCAGGAATGAAAACTTTGTCCACACTTTTAGATTCCTGAGCCCATTGTCCATGCTTACTTTTTGGACTCCCAAATACTATGTCTCGCACAATACAGCCGTTGAAATTTTTGGCAGTAGCACCATCTGACATTTCCAGGAGAGGCTATTCCATCTGTGGTTTTAATTGGGGCTACCAGCCTTGTCAGACAACAGTTTCTTGCTGTCCTTCTCTCTCATACCCAGGCTGACTGCTGGAGGTGCGCAGTGGCTGCAACACCAGGGGTTGAAGCTCACTGCTGTGAGCTGCACCTCAGGGACCACCATCCCAATGAGCCATCACACTGGGATGGTTGTCCTCCTACCACACAGACGTGTTAACACAGTAAGCACTGACTGAATGATGGTAGCTGTGTGTCCAAGCTCTTGCACACCCATTGATGGTGGGAGTGCCCTGTCTGTTGCCAGTGAAAGTGAGAAGTGACTGAACATTTGAATATGTGCCTTCACCCCTCTGATATGGGGTGGCAGATGCTAGCACTGGTACACTTTCTTCATCTCCCACTGTCCCTCTTGATTTTCATGGGCACAGCCCCCAGGTGGTGTGGGCTGGTGGAAAAACCAACACAAGCAACATGACAAATATAGATTTGCAAATCTCCCCTCCACCTCCCACAGCATTTCGCACCTGGAAAATCCAGATGGGGAACCCAGAAGTGGTATGTCTGAAGTTGAACAGGAGGGCAGTGACAGAACTCAACGTATGCCTCTGAGTCTGGCTCTGTAAGTGCAAAACCTTGTTCCCTCTTGACTGAGAAAGAATCTTAGTAACAGACTTGGTTTGTCTGAAGTTGTTTCCTCCCCTCTTCTTCTGTTGTTTCAGTTTTGCTGCTTGCTATCAAGACATGGAGTTGAAGCAGACACAGCAGGAGATGGCATTGTTTAAGAAATAAAGAGCTAGAGCAAAGGGCTTTGTTTTAAATCTTCCCAAGATAGCAGGCTTGTGAATAGGTAAGCTATAATTTATTAATACATGCAGCCTATTAGGTTTTTCCATGTTTGCTTGGTTTTGTTCTGCAATTGTGGCAGGCTTGCACTTAGAAGTCCTTTGACCTACAGGAGTCTCCATGCAGTCATGCTAGTGGCAGGACACCGCTTGTCAACAGACCACCAGATAGTATGAGGGGAAGGAGCCCTCGAGAGGCTCCATGGAGCAGAGGTTGCCTAGCCTAATGACATATGCTATCCACAAACAGTTGCTTGTAAGAGATTCTGCTAGTATCAGGGACAAGAAGTAATGACTTTCCTGAGACCTCTTGTCCTGCCAGTTGTGTTAGCCTGAGATTTTTTCAGTCCTTGGCAGTAATTAATGAAGCAAGCCACAGAGCACTCTTTGTCAAAGCCTGCAGGTTAGTAAAACAGAAGCTGTTTGCCGTGACCTTCCTTGAAGTGGAGAAGAGCACAAAGAAATTATGTATGCATTTCACCTTTCTCCCTTCTTTCCTTTCCTGGTAGCTGGGGTTATTTGAAGCTTCCCAGGTAGAGGAAGCAACCCGTCTCCTCTTGGGATTTTGGTGCTGGATGCTAGAACCACAGCTCTCTTACCCAGCTAATGCCTTGCTGTAGGAGCCTAGCCTAGCTCCTGGGGAGCAGGGGAGAATCAGGTTATGTGCACAGATGTAACGTAACCTTTCACAATTTCCTGTGCTTTCTCTGAAATTACACAAAAATAAAATCCTGCTTAGTCATTACCTTCCAATTTCTCTTCTCAGTGCCTCTCTTGACACTTCACATCCAGCTAGGGCAAAGATGGGTGACAAGAACAAATAATACTCCCTGCACTACAGTGCAGGGCATAGATCTATCTCTGAATAGAGCAACTCTTCACTAAAAAGGGATTTTTATTAAATTTCTATTCTATCAACATAATGATGCCACTGAAATAGGTCATCATTCCTGAGCTGCATGTCCCTCTGTAGCTGCTAATGAGCTAAGATTCACCTGTATACCGGGATTTGTGTTATCCACCCCATTAGAAACACTATGTGGCATTGAGTTTCATGCATCCTGACAACATTAATGCTGATAGGGAAGAGACTTTTATCCATCTTGCCCCCTAAAGCTGGCTTGAGTATTCAAATCTGCTAATAAACTTTTTTTTCCCCTTTGGATTTGAAAGCTAGAGCTTGATTCCTGTAGATTATGGTATGCCCTTCACTCTTCAAACAACCCAGACTGCAGCAGGAAATCTGCTTTTAGCAGCATTTATTTCTGTTTATGTGCCTGATGACCATCTTCCAGATACAGTATATTGCTGAAATTATATTCCCTTCAAAACTGAAAAATACTTACTCTTGAGGTTTGTGTTTGTTCACTGGGTTTTGCTTCAGAAATGAGATAGTAAAAAAAAGAAATGTTGCTTGCTGCCCAACTGGCAAAATCTATAGAAGGTGAAAATAAACTAGTGTCCCTGCAAGCAACTAGGGCCATAATCTGAGTGTTCGACTTTTATTGCTGCTCTGATAATCGTGTGATCTTTGTTTCTGTTCTCCCATATATGACAAAAACATAACTTAATACCTCCTTTTAAAACAGCCTTTGGCTCCAGACCCTCTAGTCCATTCTTGGTTTGGTCTTGTATCCTAATAGGTTCCTCAAAGAAGGACTACAGGATTGGCATTGGATTTTCAATGTCAAAAAAGTAATGAGGAGCCAGTCTACAAGGGCAGCTTTTATTAATGACAAGCTTTCAGCTAAGGTTAAATAACTAGGAAATTTATGACAGCAGGCCCTCCTGCTCCATGGAGGGGCTGCCCAGAGAAGTGTCTTCAGCTTGACTGCATCAAAGCTGTAATTAATGATGGGTATTTCAGATCAGTCCACCTCAACTCCAGCTCTTTATAGCAATAAACGAGCTGAAATTTTTATTTAATTTCTTCGACGAAGTGGAGTTAAATCCATCCATTTAAATAAGGGGTCTAACAGTACTTTGAAAGAGGAGCAAGTCATATCAGAGACAGGTCTACTTATCACAGCATGTCTTTCTGAAATTTTCCAGAGCCCTGTCCTGTAGGATTTAGCCTGCTAGTTATTGGTGACAGCCCTAAAATAAAGGAACCCCTAAGGACAGATTTTTAGGCAGTGTCACATCTTTTGTCCTCTGACCTGAAACAAATGGAAAACTTTTGCACAGGAATCAGTTCCTGGGCTTTTGGAATCTGCTTCAGATTGTGGCAGTCAAACAGAAGGACCAAAGACAAAAAAAACACCCCTGGCTACTTTCTGTATTCATGCTGAAAGTTTTACGAATTTTGAAGCAGTCTACACTACACCCAAGTTGGTACATCCAACTTCCACTGTTAACTAGGGAATTCATTAAGCTTTTGACAGCCTGAGGCAGCCATTAGGTTCCAAGAATTTGCCTTGGACCAGTGTAACACATGATTAGTGTTATGCAAAACCAGTGCATTGCATAGGTACAGGTTGTCTTCCAAGGATCATTAAGTTTGTTGCTTCTTCTCCATAGTCCCGCTTCCAGTGCTCAACTCAAGGGCATGCAAACACACTGTGATGTCTCTATCATGCGAAAGGCATCTCCAGTTGTTCCTTGCTCAGGGCAACTGCAAGTACATAGAATTCCCTCTTCAGTTTATGGTGTGGAAAGCAGCAATAGATACTGAGAAAAATAACAGACAGACTTCCTCAGATAAATGCAAGTTCCACTGACTTCCTTTTCATGTCTCTCTAATGGCATTATTTGTACTTTAATGTCACAAAGTACAAATTGGAGAAGAGTTTTACATTGTATTGCGTATCACATATGAACCTCACTCAAGATTACCATTAAACTGGTATCTCTGGCATGCAGGCAATTAGGCAATCATCTTTAGATCTTGCACCTCTGTATGTACAAATGCATTGTCTGGTGGGAATTCAGAAGAGACAATATTCAGTAAACCTAGTAGTCAGTTGCTCCTAGGATGAAATTTAATACTGATTTACTTAGCACTCTACATGATTGACATTGTTTTTCACTAGTTTTAGTGGGAAATTATTCTTCATCCTCTAGACTGCTTTGAAAATCCCTGTCAACATGTCTACATTTTAAGCTTCTGCACATATTCCAATTTTGAAACCTAGAAAAGAGTACAATACATAGTTGTTTCAACACTAAACTGTCACTCAACCTTTTAAATATATTTGGGAAGAGGCAGGATGTTTTAACACTGAAAACTTCAATTTTTATTTTGTTTTTAATTTAGTACTTAAGCAGGCTTTTCATCTTTCTCCAACTTCCTTGTATTGATATCTCTTGTACTGGAGAATAATAAAACATGGATCAAGGCTGCAGATATCCTCAACCTCATGGTAAATTCAGACCTCTTGAGGGAGGTCACAGAATCACAGAAAAAAATATCAGTGAGTCTGTTCTTTCAGAATCACAGAATATTAGGAGTTGGAAGGGACCTTGAAAGATCATCCAGAGCAAACCTCCTCCCAGAGGAAGATTCCCTAGACCAGGTCACACAGAAGCGCGTCCAGATGGGTTTTGAATATCTCAAGAGGAGGAGATTCCACAGCCTCTCTGGGCAGTCTGTTCCAGTGCTCTGGCACCTCAACTGGGAAAAAATTGTTTCTTGTATTCACATGGAACCTCCTATGCTTCAGCTTACAACCATTGCCCCTTGTCTTGTCACTGGGCTTCACTGAGAAGAGCCTGACCCCATTCTCCTGACACACACCCTTCACATATTTATAAGCATAAATGAGGTCACCCCCTAGTCTCTTCTTCTCCAAGCTAAAGAGACCCAGCTCCCTCAGCCTTTCCTCATAAGGAAGATGTTCCACCCCCTTCATGAACTTTGTGGCTCTGTGTTGGATTCTTTCAAGCAGTTCTCTATCCTTCTTAAACTGAAGGAATATTCACCTATAGCTGGGATAATTACTGCTAGATGTGCCAAGAATGAAAGTAAAGAGGTTCCCTGTGATGCTGGGACTGGTTTACAAGAGTAGTGGGGTTTTTTTCTTTAATAATTCTTGTGCCTAGAGATTTCTCCTAGGAGGCGTAAATCAATTTAGTAAAGGTGAAGAAAATTCATCAGCTGAGGCCTGCTTCTGCCACTGCCTGCTCTTCACAGCTCCATAAGGATGGTAGAGGAGCATTGCTTTGCTTATAAAATTATAAAGAGAGAAAAAGATACAGGTAATGAAAAAATACATCTCTTCATGATGCTACCCAATATGAATTTCTACTGTTCTTTTCTCATAGAAATGATAAGTGATGTTCGTTTTTCTGTCTCTTCCCTTGATTTCTTTAGACAACTGATTTATTTTGGTTTTCTGAACTTATGGGCAATGCAACATTTGCAGTTTGGGCACCCACCAAAGGCATGGAGTGAGCTGTAATATCTATCTTCATCAGATCTATTTAGGCAACATAATTTTCTCCACATGTTAGGCTGTTCCTATTGTGGAAAAGTGTACCTTTTTAAAGACTGATAAAATTCTTCCAGTTGAGATATGGCAGAAGACAAAGTGTTTGTTGATTGTAGTCCCCAGGCAATCACATAACATGGGTTTATAGCTGTTTCAGGATACTTGTACTCTGCACAAACCTATGCATGTATGTCCACAACAGATGCCAATGTTGTGTCTGATGTGACATGGCAATGAGGTGACAGGAGCCCTGGACATCTCTGTTTTAAGCAACATTTTCACAGGTGTTCTAGCTGACTATTACTGATTGATGAGCTTCAATTCAGGTATCCTGAATTCATGTATCTCTGTGTTGATGTGAGAGTCCCATTTAAGAATGATGGCACTTTTCAGAAATATGCAACCATATGAAAGAGGAGACTTTTAAAGTTGTGGGTTTTGTTCTCACATTTCAGATCTATTTAAGTTTTTCATGGTTCCCCCTCCTATTACACACAGAGAAAGACGTAGAAGTGTAACATCATTTGCAGTTTATTTCACATAGGGCCTGCAAGTGACAATTTCAAGCTTGAAGTGTTCCACTTGTATAAGAAACTTATATGTCTCTAAATCAGTAACATTACTTACAAAACAAACTCCAACATAAACATTAGATGATTTTATTTAGTGGAGTAGATCAATAAGCAGACTTTCTGTGGATGTGCTTGCTGATCAAGCCCTAACAACCTGTAAATCACTTCTCCTTTCATGAAAGTGTTTCTTTGCCTGCTGTCTTCTTGTTCTTTTAATGTGAACTCAGTACTTGGACTGCTTCTTGTGTGGCTGCTGAGGAAGGCTGACAATGAATTAAATTATATCTGCCATTGCAATAGCTGCACCTACAAAAAATTAAGCTAATATTTAGTGTTTAAGAAGCAGCACCATTAGTGGCAAGATGATGATAGTTTATCAAATCTAGCTTACACACAAGATATGTGTTAATTTTAACAAGATAGAAAAGTTTAAAAAAATTTCCATTTTATTTGGTGAATTTCTCAAAAGGTATGACTTTTTTCCTTAAAGGTAAGATAAGTTCTGAGAAAAGCACTTTACATGTTTTTTTACTTCTGTACAGAGTAAATGTGGGAATATAAACTTGCAAATGATGTGAATTATTTTTATTTTTGGTTACAAAATGGTTTGAAATCTTATCTATTAGTGTCCTCTAAATAGTGCTACTTTGCCAATCAGAACTTGAAGAACAACTCTGGGTTTGTTTTTGCTTTCAAAATACCACATTATAGACTCATGTTGCACTTGTCACCAATCTAAGTTTCCAGTCCTCTTTAATTCATACTTAGTTCTTACTGTCAGTATATTGTGGCAAGGAGTTTCACATATTAGCTCCAAAAATATTTCTTTTTAATAGCCTTTTTTTGGTTGCTGTTCATTTCACTGCACCTGTTATGCAGCTATCAGGCTTTTGTGGCTGGAGAGCTGCCCAGCAGAGAAGGACCTGGGGGTGTTGATTGACAGCCAGCTGAACATGACCCAGCAGTGTGCCCAGGTGACCAAGAAGGCNCCCTGAAAGACTGGTGTGGTATTGGAATAGGCCGCCCAGGGAGGTGGTGGAGCCACCCTCCCTGGAGGTTTTTAAGAAGAGGATAGATGTGGTTCTTCAGGGGATGATTTAGGGATAAGAGTAGTGTAGGGCTATCGGTTGGACTAGATGATCTTGAGGGTCCTTTCCAACCATAACAATTCTGTGATTCTGTGTGACTGCCTATCTCATCTCATGATGAAAGTATACAAGCTGTGAAGTTTTATAATGGGAATCATTCCTGCAACCAACACAGTTTTCCCAAACACCACAGAAAACCCACTACTGCAGAAACAAAGTGTAGCTTATCATTTTCTGGACTGACGCAGACAGGAAGAAAGGTGCAAAACAAAAGGAACATTCTTGATACTTTGAACAGAAACAAAGAATGCACTGAGAAAAATTAGTTAGTAAAGTAAAACTAGCAGACAAAACAGGAGTTGCCTTTAGATCAGAGATCTGGTATGCATTGTAGAATTAAGGCAGGGCAAGTATTTTAGTCTATTATTTTTGTGTAAAAGACTCCACAATAAGCATTAGCTTGGCTAATTAGCTGCAATTTCATCAGCTACAAAGATAAAGAATCGAATGCAATGTTGCTGCAAGTGAGAAGCTGGAAAAACCTTTCTGGGTTGCCCACATCAGCGACTGGGAGTGAATATTGGTTTGAAAGCCTTTCAATAGTAGTTCAGTGATATTGTTTTGGAGATCAGCAGATGCAGCTTGAATTTTTATATGGATGTGCCCACCTGTATATGGAGCTCGTTGTGCAACTTAGGCAATTCTTTATTCCTTTTGCTGAAAAACTCATCCTGTTGTATGCCTAACTCCGAGTAATCTAACATATACACACACTGTGGTTATTGCAGTTTTAATGCTAAATTAAATAGTGATCTTTTACCTCTGGATAAATCACTCTGTGATGACAAATATTGGCTATGACAATACAGATGACATGCAGTGTGATGTCTCATAGCACATTCCACCCCTAAAGGAGGTTACATGCTATGGTTTTTCTTTGCAGAGCCCTTGAACAGTTGTCTTGCAAGTGGTAATCCCACTGAAGTCACACAGCCCTCTGCTTTCAGGGCCTCTTTTGAATGTTTTGCCCCACATAGTCTGGATATACTCACTGCTGGATCTGTGTGATACAAGGTGCTACCATTTGTAGAATTTTTTAAGCATGGAAGCTTTCTTGGATGCAGAGTGGGATGAAGGAGAGAGGTTTTGCCTGAAGAAGATGGCATAGCTTTCTGACACTCGACTGGGATGCGGGAGGTCTGAATTCTGTTCCTGGCTGCTTTGCCCTGATGTGTCACCCCCACACAGGGCTCCTTCTCCTCACAGCTCCAAACACTGGCAGAACCCAGTGTGGTCTCTGCCAACATACAGCCCAGCTGGGCTGTGATGGGAATGCTGCCGGGAACTGCAGGAGAGGCTGTGAGTCCTTCTGGATTTCCACAAATGGCTTTTTCCCATGGCTTATAGCTCAGCCAGATTTCAGAGAGGATATATTAAGTCAAAGAGGAGCGTATTCTGCTTTGACAGGCTTGCATTTCCCATTTCAATACTGTAGCCTAATTTGCTGGTGTTTCAGAGTTACTAAACAAAGCCATATAGACACTGAGAAAAGAAAATGTGAAAATGTTTCTACTGCCCTGATACAGAGTTGCTGCTACCATTGAAACTACATATCCGCATGAAATGAGAATGAACTGAGATCAACTTTTAACTCCTAGCTCCTTCAGCTTCACTGGCAGATCAGATGAATGACAGATCTCATGCCTTACCACTGAAGAATGCGTATCAGTAGTAGAGCACCAACCTTCCTACAGCACCACAGCTGTAACTGAAGTCAATGCAACGCTCAAAAATACCCTGGTGCATTCAAAATAATTCAGCCTTCGTAGCAGATAGTCAGAGTTAAGCTTTTGCACTCACCACCCTTTACCTTAAGACCACATTTTTATGCTAGGTATCAGGACAGGGGCTGGAAGGGCAGCACGTCAAGACAGACAGGACAGGACAAACGTGGCTGCTTGAGCAGAGAGAGCTGTTGCTGTGGTCTGTTCCCAAGAGGCTGACACTAGGAGGGGTTGTCATGTGCTTGTGCGGGAGTTAAAAGGCCTTATAAGGCAAAGCCTGAATAAACTGTTAAGCAGTCTGAAGTGTTCCTCAGTGCTGAAAAACCTCCAGGGAATGCACAACATACCCCTGGCAAAGATTACAGCATATTTTACAGCAAGCTCATACAGTAACAAAGCAGATATTGTATCTTTGAATTTCAGACTCTGCAGGCTACTCTCAGCAAGAAAATGAAGATCAGGTCCCCTTCTTGGATTTGTTTTTCTGCAGTGGGACAAGCTAAGTGTCATTCAATAAATCTGTCTTTAAGACTTCATAAAGCTGCACATCAGGTCTTCTGGAAAGATGGTCTCTCCACAGCAGAAAGCTTACTTGGAAGATTGTGAGCTGATGGCTGGACAATCCAGACCTACTTATTCTGTGGCAGTAGTCAATAACAAATGACAAAATGAGCAGATCTTGCTTATGAAATCTCTACAGTAAACTAACCTTGCTTTGTCACCCTCCAGCTCACTTGAGGTCATGAGGCATGATGACTTCTATCCCCTCCCTTTTCTTTTTGTGGTTCAGGAGGAGCTGTGTCACAGATACTTTGCCCCTCTTCATGGCCCTGTGGGAAAAGCACTGTATGCTTACATGTGACATACAGAGAAAATAACTGAAGCTTTGCCCCTGCTACTGCTAATCTCATCCTCACCAAAGACCCAGAGAGTAGGATGAATGACAATAACAAAGAAGTGTGAATAAAAAGGTTACACTGCTGGGGGAGCTCAGAGCAGAGCTATTCTCACGTGGCTGTGAAGCAAGCATGGCTGTGGCACCCTTGTGCATCAGAGACAAGGATAAAGGTTTAGTATCTTACCCTAAGAAGGCTCAGGACCATCCGTCCTTTTTTGCTGGAGTTAAAATGCTTTGGGAAGCAAAGCCTGAAAACATGGTGTTTTACTGCCTTTTCATATGCTTGTTGGTTACAGCTAGCTTCAGCTTCCAGTAGATTTAGTATTTTCCCTCTAATCTGCCTTTCTTGAATCTTGTCAATATACTTTGAGATCCTTACTCACCCACAAAGCAGCGATCTGTGCCAGAAAGATTTGGGCCATCTCTTTCCTCCATAAACCAGATCAAACTGCTGCCAGTCTAACAGCTGTGTTTGTGGATGCCCACAGACAGTTTCTCTGATGTTTTTCTGTCTGTTCTGGTTTTTCACATTCTCTTACTGAAGCCAGCTTACTGTTCCAGCCCTTTCCTTGTTATTTTCTGGTCTTTTAAAATAATTCCTTTCCAATTACTTTTTCTGTTTCCACCCAGCTGCCTGTTTCCTTTATGCAGGTACTCATCTAAATCTTACACAGATATCCAGAGGGAAAAGCATGTTTAGTCAGTTTTCCAAAGTGAATATGGTTGTTCAGAGAACCTTTATTTATTATAAGAATAATACAAATATGTGCATGCCAGTGTGGAATGACTTTCAGTAAGGAACACCATTGAATTGAGATTTGTTTTCTTCCTCCTAGAAAGAAACTGCATGGAGGTAGCCTTGCTTCAGCTGAAGAGGAACAAACGGAACATCTGTTGGCTACTGTGCTAGTGTGAAACCTCTTCAATACCCCGCCTGTAGCCCAAAGGGTGTAAGGCTGACACAGATTGATGTAGAATACACAGCTAAAACCAGGACAGCTATCCACTGGCTCCCCACTTAGACAAGAACTGCAGGTGGTACTTTGTTCATAGATGCCAAAGATGACCTGGAAATATTTTGGATGTGTCTGTAGTCCACCTCTCTGTCCTAAGACAAATTCAGATGTGCTGCAGCCTATGGAGTTACAGCGAGACCCACGTTGTCACGGATGCAAAAGTTGCATCCATGTATCGTTGTTACATCATACCAACAGCCTTCATCAGAAGGCAGACGAGTGTTGATCTGCTTGAGGGTAGGCAGGCTCTGCAGAGGGACCTAGATAGGATGGATCGATGGGCAGAGGCCAATGGGATGAGTTTTAATAAGGCTAAATGTAGAGTCCTGCAGTTTGGTCGTAACAACCCCCAGCAGCACTACAGGCTGGGGAAGGTGTGGCTGGAGAGCTCCCCAGTAGAGAAGGACCTGGGGGTGCTGATTGACAGCCAGCTGAACATGAGCCAGCAGTGTGCCCAGGTGGCTAAGAAGGCCAATGGCATCCTGGCTTGCATCAAGAATAGTGTGGGCAGCAGGAGCAGGGAGGTGATCTCGTCACTGTACTTGGCACTGGTGAGGCCCCACCTCGAGTACTGTGTGCAGTTTTGGGCACGCAGTTTAGGAAGGACATTGAGCTACTAGAGAGGGTGCAGAGAAGGGCAACTAAGCTAGTCAGGGGTCTGGAAAACAGGCCTTATGAGGAGAGGCTTAGGGAGCTGGGNTTCCAACCATAATGATTCTGTGATTCTGTGCTTCTGTGATACCTAAGTTTTGGCCGAGTGCAGGATACCGGGAGAGTGGCATAGCTGTAAATCAGTCTCCAAAGAATAATGTGGAAATCTTCAGCCAGCTAAAGTGACTGAGATTGAATGAGGAGCTGATAGCAAAATTAGTAATCTGCAGATGACAACTGACAGTGACTAAAGAAGGTTTTAAAATGTCATTTATCTTGTAGCCATAAAAAAAATAAATATTGTCTGTAAGTATTTAAACTTTTCAACAATTGTTCCAACCATTACCCCACTATTTTGTGCATGGCTTTTTGACAATGGGCAACAAATGGAAGTAGCAGGCACACCCATAAAGACAGAGCTTTAAATGAATATTGCAGAAAATCACACTTGAAATACGTCAGCACAAGAGCATTCTCACTGAAGACATATGATCTCTAGGAAATGCCTTCTCTTGACTACTGAATAGCAGGAGCTAGTGACCAGAAAAAGCCAGACTGAGGTATAGTTATTTTAAAAGACTGGTGGTAAAGGCTAGCAAGTAGATAAACAAAAATAAACACAAACAAAACAAAACACCCTAAAGTAGATAGAAAAGCAGTATGAGGAAATACAATGCAGAATAAAAAAACACACTCAGGTCAGAACCAAGTTTGGGGATATCAAATCAGTGCTAAATTAAAGATCAGAAGAATCAAAGCACAGAAGTGGACACAAAATCTTTACTAGCCAAGCCAGATATATCAGAGGGTCAAAACCTGTTATTAAAGTTGATTCAGGCCAGTGAATTGAAGTATGACTCAATTTGGCATGCAACATACATGACTGCTTGTGTTTAGCTGAGGGCATGCAAAGTGTTCACCAGTCTTCTGAAGCAGTCTTTTTGTGGTGTAAAATAAACTCAAGGCAGACATAAACTGCTGACACTGGAAACTTATTGTGTCCTCCTCTATGTTTTATCCACAAATCTTTTTTTTTTTTTTTATTTTAATGTTTAATATCATTGTCTGTAGTAGTAATGAAAAAAGAAAACCTCTAATGATTTCAAGAGCTTGTAGAAAGAGGTGGCTGAAAGCTACTTTTTCAGAAGAAAAATATAGGGATATTGGGGTTTTACTTTGCTTAATCCATTAGTATTTACAAAGAAAGAATGCCAAGGAGGTGAGTTAGACAGTTCAGTGTTGTATATTTGACTCAGCAGATCTTTTATAATGCCATCCTTGACTGGCATCGAAGCTCTGTGTTCAGTAATGACCCAGAAGATCAAATACCACCAACTAGCTTTGCATGCTTTGAAGGTAATGTCTATGCTACCAATTGCTACCTTTTGCCACATAGTTTTGAACACAGAAGATATTTCAAAAATTATTATTTTCTCTGCAAATGCCTGTTAAGGCAAGAGGAGCAGAGTTTGCAGAATTTAGTATTTTGTCTCTACACTATCAAGTAATGAAACTCAACAAGATAAACTTTATTTACATTGTGCCTATGTATGAAAACTCCACCAGCTGAAAACTCTGATGTCAAGAAGGTACAAAATGAAGCTTTGACCTCTGACCATGATACTTTTTGTTAAGCGTACTCAGGTCTCACAAAAACTGAGAGCGAAGAATATTCTGCTTGATGGGTGTTCTGTTGATGAAAAGCTTGAAGGCTGTTCCTTCTCCAATGGGATTTGTACTGGTCTGGTCTATGAAAATGAGTTGAACGTTCATTTCCAAGGGTCAAAGAGTGCTGATGAACATGTATGTGGTAAGGGGATCTCTGTTCTATGAAACCAGGATTAAATTCTGTAGAGGTACAAAAGTGTTTTATTTTATGGACTAAATCTCTGGTTAATGTGGGATTACAAGCAGAGGAACCTGACTGCCACTGAAATGTTGTTGAAAATATCATTACTGAGCTGATTAACTACAGTGCGATTAGAGGGAGAAGCTGCATGGAGAGATGAATTGCTGTTTGTCTGCTTTATGATACATTCATCTGATTATGCCAATTGAAACAATTTGCTGCAGTGTCTTTTGTACACAATCAGGAAACAGAGGGGCTCTCAGAGCTCCAGTGGTTCTCTCATTTTTGTATGGCTTCGTACCATTTGAAGCAACCTGCATGTTATTAGACTCCAAAGTGTCCCAAACCACAGATAGAAGCAACTTCCTTAAGAAAAGCAGGCAAAGCCATAACAGGTCAAATTTGCTCAGTCCACATGAGCTAGCCTATGATGCTAGAAGGCTTGTAAGAAACAGACATGCATGCTTTTGAGATCAGAAAAATCAGTGGATCTGTACAGACTTAATGTGGACAAAGATCCCAGAAGAGATGAGCATGTGACTGTGAACTAATGCATGTGACTGGTAGAAACCTGAAGGTTTGAACTTGTTCTCTCTCATTGTCTCCCAGGACAATGATCTAGCTGTGAGCATGCCAGCAAGCAGACCGTCAGGAAACATTACAGAAAGCCCTAGGCACATGCAGTCTTTTTGTAGCTGGCTTCTTCTCTCATGACTAGATCTTTCCATGCATCCTTGTTCTTGTCAGATAAGAGCAGAAGATCTCTTTTAAGTGCTTCTTGGCTGACACTGACCTCTCAGTACACAGATAAAAAGTGGAGAGCTTTCCTCCTCATGTTTTTCCTCCTCCTATCCAGAGTTGTCACATATCTCCCTAGCTAAGCTAATTATAGTGCCTCAGAAGCGTCCCCATGAAGAAAGGGAAGCAGCCAGCCAGACACCAATTGAATTTCCTACAGTCATTATACAGAAGTGGTTTTGTTCCTGCAACAGAGCCATTACTCCATTGTGCCACTGGTGACTCAACTGAAGACACTAAAAATGAGGCAATAATCCTAAAAGTCCAGTAGGGACAGCAGATATAGCATGACAGTCTTGATTTTGTTATCAAGTAGTCCAAGTTGCACCCTAACCTTTACTGTGTTCAGGAAGTTGGAAGGTGAGAAAATAACAAGGGAAGAAGAGGAGAGAGGAATGGAGAATAGGGTGGCACTGCCTAGGGAAGGGAAGAATAAGTGATCGTCTCTAAACTCCACTGCCTTTGTATGGATAGCTGGTGCCATCCATTACCTAATAAAAAGAAAAAGCTTTCCTTATTTGGATTCCAGTAGCAGCCTGGCCATGGGTAATGACTTGTATTGTGCCAGGCACTGAACAAATGTTGAACAAGATACAGTCTAAGGATGTGGCTCCTGTACAGAGGGGAAAAGCACTTCTGTGCTATCTTAAATACATCTAAATTCAGTAATAATGTAACAAGGCCTCTGCATTACAAGCTGGAGTGTTGGTTAGCTGTCCGAATCAGTATCCAGGTTATGATTTCCACAGATATTGTGCTGCTACCCAGGACAGCTAACACAAAGCTACTGTGGGCCTCCTCTTTACGCTGCATTTCCACTGTCTAGCCACAGCCCAGATTACACCTCAGTAGGAATGACATTGAAGAGCAACAGCAGAAACTGAGCAATCTACCAAGGGCAGCATTAAAACTACCTTTCAGTAAGTTTGATATGAGTTTTAAAGAATGCAACCTGTTGTCAGCTGAGGATCAAAGTCCTAAAGTATTGGCAGGTCTATGCTACAATAAACTCACATCAGTATATTAATTGCATCAGATAATTGTCACAGGCATTTAGTTTACCCAATTAATCAAATGTCTTCCTACAGTCATTGGCAAGAAAAGGTAAAATTTCTTTTCCCAATCCCATAAAAGGGCATTATTAAAGTGCACCAATATTTGGAAAAGTCATCTCATATCCCTCCCTGGGCACAGCATCCAACAGTTTCAGAAATTTGTCAGACAACAAATGGAAGTTTATCATTTCCTAAGTAAAAGTCTGCCCCAACATTTAAAAATCAGGACTGATTAAGCATGATTTGGTAAAATAAGAATTTCAGTGCTTGTAGTAAAAAAGAAAACCAAACCAAAATAAAACAAATCAACAGAAGTTCCAAAAATCTGTTCGGTACCTAAAACCAGAGTTAATGCTATTTTGATAGCTAGTCTAATAGCTGAAATATTAGCAGTACTAATCCAGCTCAAGGAAGGCACTTTTAGTTGTCTACAGTTTTTTTCTTAATTCCTTATTGTAGCTCATGCCATGTAATGTGCAGTTATGTTTCTCCCTATCTGCTATATCAACCCAATTGAACCTCTGTCTTGATGACTTATCCTATTTGATGACAGAACTTTAGCATTCCTGGAAAAAAATCATGAAGTCACTGCATCTACTGAGCCCTGGTGTCTCATCCTCAGATCAGCATAACTGTGTTCTTTCCCTGTATGTACACCTCTTCCTTAGATGTAAACACTTGACTTTGTAAGCATCCAGGGAAAGCCTTACTGATTTTTCAGGGTACTTTGGGACATTTTGTGTTATTTTGTATTGCTCTCACTGGTTCAAACTTTTTCCAGTCAATTCAACTGCCTTTCAATAAGGAGTTCAAGGGCTGAAATGCTATAAATGTTTCTGGCTGATGCTATGCTATGGAATAGTGACTTGGCTTGCTCTTTCTTATCTCACTGGAGATGATGCTGCATGGAGTTTTCAGCCATATCTATGAAAAGTGTCCCTCCATTTAGAGGAAGATACACACTTTGGCCAATGGCATTTGACAATGCAGTGTGGACATCTGATACCTAAAATTCCTGTTCCAGTTTTTAAGACTGAGCCTTCTTTTTTCCCAGCTCCAGGAACTACTCTCAGCTGTGATGGCAGAGGGTGACAAACCTCTGCTACAACATCTGACTACAACATTGTTCCACTTCCAAACAAGACAGTGCAAATGTGTTTCTCTGCAAAGGATGTCTTACTTTCCCAGCCACACTCCTTTTTCCATGAGATCATCTTCATTAAAACATCAAAAGAACATTTAGTTACATAATTTCTTGCTGAACATAACAGCTACTGGGTTAGGTGTAACTATGGCTAAGCCCTGGTGACAGAGTCATCTTGAATAGCTGCAGTCCCTTTAGATGTTCCAGAAAATATGTCAGCAATGACCACATGAGTAAAGCCCTTATGATCCTTTCCTACTTTTTTATCTGTATCAGATATAAAAACAATGCTGTGTGATGAATTTCCAGTGGTCTATCCTGAAGATATTTTTTTGCTACAGTGTATCACAACTTGACTGACCTTCCCTTAGTAACTACTGAGGAGGGTCTTAGGAGAGCTTAGGTACCATGATGTCTCAAAATATACATTTGTAAAAAAGATTAAAAAGGTGTTAATTACTCAAGACACTTGTTTATTAGTTTTTCCCAAATTCAGGTTTCTAACTTCTGAGAAGCAAGATTCTTTTGTGATTTTCACTGCATCATCTGTACACTAATACTGGAATTCTTAGATTGAATGCATTTTTGTTCAGACTGCTTATGTCTGTGTGCTTAGTCGTTCTAGACCACCAGTCTTACTGTAATAATTGTTAGTACAACACATGCTTTGGAATCAGGGAAGGAAGCATGTTCTTTTGGCATTTTTCCTAGAAGCTAGTCTGGCATCCATCTTTCCCAAAGAAAAAAAAAGTTTTGTCTTCTTCTTAAGGAAACCTGTTATCCTGCGTTAAAAATAAGAATGAAACTAAACCACTACTGTAGGACACACAGAATTGAAAAAGTAATTGGAGGCAAGCTTACATTATTTTGGAAGTGAACACCTTCTGTGGTGTCTCTGCTTGGTCACACAAACCCCACTGTCATCACTGTAGACCATTTAGTTTAGTGTACCAGTGTCCATTCCCAACTTATCTTATTCCATGAAATAAACACTTGTATTGTCATACAAAGATGTCCATTTTAGCTGTAAATTACTCAATTGGCAAGGATGTCCTGGTTTCTTTGCACTTCAAACCCATGTTGATGGCAAAAATAATTATTCTGGGTATAATCCAATTATTTAAAAGGTTAAATTCTGTTTCCTTGACCTATTTTTAGTAAAATAAGACTTCTCTCTGCAGCTTTGCATATAACAACAGTCCCAAGGCACAGTGCCTAATAAAGAATTAAATACTTTATGTCTTGTAGCTGCAACATTAAAAACTGTAATTTTCCACTGTTCAGTCTGCAGAAAAGCAGGCTCTGAAGAGACCTTATTGTGGCATTCCAGTATCTGAAGGGGGCATACAAGAAAGCTGGTGAGGGACTTTTCAGGAGGTCGGGTAGTGATAGAACCAGGGGAAATGGATGCAAACTAGAGGAGGGTAGATTTAGATTAGACATTAGAAGGAAGTTCTTCACCATGATGGTGGTTAGACTGCGGAACAGGTTGCCCAGAGAGGCTGCGGAAGCCTCATCCCTGGAAGCTTTTAAGACAAGGCTTGATGTAACCCTGGGCAGCCTGATCTAGTTGATGGTGTCCCTGCCAGGCAGGGGTGTTGGAACCAGATGATATTTAAGGTCCCTTCCAGCTCTAACAATTCTATGATTCTGTGATTCTACCCATGATTCTCCACAGCACTCTTCATGTAAGAAAACATTTTGTTGGTGGGGGGAAGGACAGTTAGATCATCTAGGCAAGCATACATGTTAGAGCCCCAGCGAAGTAGTACAAACCAAGAGTAGCTGTGCTGGCTCAGACCAAAGAGCTATTGCCTAATGGTCCATAGCAGGGCCTTAGGGGAGAGGGTATGCATTAAAAGGATGATCATATACGTGTTTCTTCCACCAAATGTTCTCACAGTTTCCAATCATTCGAGTCCCAGAGACTTTCTGAGCTGGGTACAACCCTCCTTGGACTTTGCTGTGCCAGGCTTGAACCTAAGTAGCCCTTTAACATTCACAGCATCCTTCAGCCAAAAATGCCTCTTCATGCCATTCATGCTTCACAGACATCTAGCATGGCTCCCCAGTTCATCTCTTTCCAGGCAAACAAATCTGAGTCTGCACAGCCATCCTTTGCAAGAAAAGATGACTCCATCACTATGGTCATCTTTCCCAGCCTTGTCTTAATCTTCTACAATTACTGGCAATGTTTCTCTAGTTCTTAATCACAGATCATAGACATATATATTTTTAAAAAGTACAATGGGATTTTTTCATTTCCATTTGAGCAACTTCTTCAAATTGCTGGGCTTTCATACTCACTGTGTCCAGGGTATGTAAGCAAATGAATTCAGGCTCTGAAGCAGTAAGGCTTTCCTTTTGCTTTTTGCTTACCTAACAGGGGGTAAGTAATCCCATTACAGATAGACATATGTCAAGCCTGCAAGGTTCTGTTTGGTGCAGGGCGGCATTCATCCTGCAGCCTGGCTGTGTGATACAGTTTTTACAGAGGACGTGAAGCTACATTACTACCCTAAAGGTTACTGCCTGGGTGTAATACAACCTCCTTTTGTGCCCCTTTCCTACACTCCACAGGAGATTAGGCTGTTGTATTCACATTGAGAACCCCATAAGAGAACAATGTTCTTCATTATGAGAAAAAACTAGTCTATGTGAGATCCTGAAGGAGAACAGTAACTGCCATGAGGCCTGACGACACTTCCCACTTGTCTGTATCTGACTGTAAATAGCCACCACTGTCACAAAGGGGTTTTTGCCAAGAAAGACATTTTTTTGCACCACTTTTTGCACTTACTTGCAGCAAACTGACACATTATTGACTGCATTGCTTTAGACTAACAATGACCTTCAGTAAAAGGAAACTCAACTTCATTTTATAGCTTTCACTCCCAGTTTATGAAATATCAATAGAGAATCAGCATCTTCGTATATTACCACAAGATGTTACTTTTTTTTTAACCTTTTTATGTATGTAAAACCCAGAAGTTTTGCAATCTCTGCAAACTGCAGTTCAGCAGAAAATAATGCTTGTGGGATCACATTCCATTCTAGAAAAACAACATTGTGTCCCTCAGTCTCCTTCTTAGTATTTTTGCCATCATTTCTTCACCTAACTACATGGGGCATGATGCAGTGCACTATAGGCACTAACTTAGTGCCCAAATATGGGTGAAGAAAGGATGTATGAAGTGTGTGGAGTATAGAAGTGTTGTACAAATGGAGGGTGGCATCTTACATGGCTGGAGGTGACACCGAACAAGCAGGGTAATATATGTGTCAGGGACAGAAAAATCTTATCCTCTTTTCCTTATGAAAAACATATGATGCAAGTCCATTTTGGTGAGGTTTGATCACAGGACCTATATAGAATTAAGAATAGTATGTCCACAACATCTGCCATGGCAGTCAGCAAGTAATGTTTGGAGTGATATAATATTCTGTGATTCTGTGATATTACAGTGTCAGTTAATGAAGATAATATGCAGCAACACATATCTGACTTCTTTTCTGAAGAGTGGTTGTCCAGACAGTGTCTCTGTTGTGAGACTCACAACAGGACAAACGACCAAGTAAATAAAGATTAGGGTTTAAAATCCTTCTTGGTAGATTCTTTTTCTAAAGGAAATACCTCCTCTTTCAAGAGAGCTATTTTTGGAAGGAAGAATAGCTGTGTTGTGGTGTCATGCCTAGCTACAGTAAGGCTATGGCAGAATCAGTATTTTCAGTTCTTAGTTTTCTTTCTATCCTCTGAAAATGCACTCCTTAAGACATTAAAAACAATTTTATTCATGGCTGATCCTAGTCTGCAAGGAGGAACAGCACTCAGAGCTGCTGATGACGGCATAAAAAGCTTTAATGATGTATAACTATCAGTCTGTGAAAAATCTGCTAATGTTACTGCATAATGCTGCATTAAAACTCCATACTTGTGTTCCATTAACCACTGAGTCCAGATGCTGTTTTGGTTTGCTGACTGTATTTAATATCCCTGTACTAGCATTGGTGTGGCCTACAAATTTTTTCGTCTTTGCTTTATGTCTAGTACAAATTTACAGAGAGGAATGACACTATTTGCAAAGGACTTTAACTGTACTTTCTGCTCAGATTATGTAATTTTTATGGCACCTTCCTAGTATAAATGACACAAATTTGTATTCACTGAGTCTGGGTTTGTTAGCTGAGCCTTGTGTCCTCATTGTACACATCACAGACTGTGATAAAAGTATGTGAAAGCTTACAGAAAAACAAGGAAATAGAAATAGGACACACACATAGGATCAGCACATGTAAATGCTATGAACCTGCAAAGACCTTTTTGTTTCATTTGAATAACACAGTAGCATTCACCATGTTTTAAAAACCTTTAGAAATTAGAAGAGAATCAATGAGAAATTAGGACCTCCAGTCCACATTTACTTTCTGGGTGTCCCCACCTGAAAAACGCAGCATAGCAGGCTTCTCAGCTGCTGCTCAGCACAAAGGAAATCTAGCTACTGCAGGGTAGGTGTTTGCCATAGAAAACTACAATATAGCACTCAAATCATGTTTATGGCTTCTGTGCAAATTAATATATTTCATCCAATGAAAACAGTTCCAGCCAATATCCAGGTTTCTGGTACTGTACAGCCTATTTTTCTTAACAATCACTGTCACATCACCACCTATTCCTGCAGAAGTGCTGCTGCAAGACCCAACCCTGCACAGGCCCCCCTGCAACTGAGCAACATCAGGCTCAGAAAACCAAGAAGAAGCAGAAGGGTATTCTCAGCCAGGAGCAGATGAGTCATGGGTATTTTCCCTCCCTCATGTAACAGTGAGAAACACACCTGATCAGAATGTTTAAAAACACTGTGTTGAAAGAGGAATTATTGTACTTGACTGGAACAGACAGGTTTTTGTCAGATGGAAATCCTATTTATTTCTCTTTTTTTTTGGTATTACGGCAAGGCAAGAAGATTTAAAGTAATTTGATCTATAGGTAGGTCATTACAAGTGGACAAGCTGAAGAACACCATCAACTGGAAGTCTGACTCAAGGATATGTGCCTTGGCCTCATTAAAAGCTTGCATGCTGCCACTGCTGTAAAATAGAGAATGCCATTTTCTTTTTCTTTCCAATCTATGTGTGTGTATATATATATATATATATATATACATATAAATGTGTGTTCAATTACCTCACAATCTTTATCAAAGTTTAAAGGAATTGATGCAGCCATGTCGTAAGGGAAGTTTCTGGCAATAATAAACAAATGAGAGGTCCAATTATGGGAAGCATGAAGAGCTGCAGAAAGATATGAGTGATTGGGTGAGAAAACAACATGAAATGTAGTGCAGGGAAATTAAACATAGAATTCCACAAGGCAAAATGTCATCTGTGCTTTCCAAATAAAATAATGGACACACAGTGGATGATGACTTCTTAGGAGAGAGGTCTTGGAGTTATCACAGATAGTGCCAAGGAAATGTCAGCTCAGTATGAAATAGCATTCAAAAACAGGCAAGACAAAAGCTACCAAGGAGCAGAGAAATCAGGGGATATCATAGTGCCACTGAATAAATTAGTGGTTTTGCTCACAGTTTGAATACTGTGTGCAATTCCAGAACTGATGGTGGAGTTGGGACAGAACAAGTCAAGGATGTTCAAAGATAAGGCATGGTTTCTCTATGGGGAACTGCTGAGTAGGTGGGGACACCTCAACATGCACAAGAGAGAAATTTAGGGGATATTGTAGACATCTATGTGTAAAATCATGAGTAACAGAGAGGGGTTCGTTGAGTTCATGGTCATCCTGTTCTACAACAAATTGGCATCAAATTCAGAAAGTGGGAATCAAGTTAAAAACAGACAGTGGGAGATGATTATTCAGACAACAGGTCTGTGAAACTCCTTGACAAAGGATAGCAGGTTTACATGGCCTAGGGTTTAACCAAATACACAGAAACACATGCAAGAGTAGGAAACATCCTGAAGTGGAAATAGTTGAGGACTGGTAGAGTGTTTAAAGAGAATTATTATATACTTGGCCTGTGCATTTTGTTTCCCAAGTACTCGCTTAAAGTGACTGCTGGAAGCAGGATACAGAAGAAGCTAGACCTTTGGTGTGGCACAGTGTGGGTGGCCCCAAGTGTGTCACTCTCAAAATAAACCCCTACCTGTATACATGGAGGCTATGGCAGAGAGTAGGGGGCTAATTTCCTGTGTGCTTGTGCTTTTGGAAATAGTGCTGCAGGAAGGAGAGCGAGAAAGGCTGTCTCTCCTGGTGTGGTTACTTGTATTCATCTAGGGGATGTAAACCCTACAGTTTTCTTTTTATTGTTTTGGTTTTTTAAAACTTCTTTTCATCTGCTATAATTTGTTTCTCCACTACTTGTAAAGACTTCTTTGCTCAAGATCTTTTTGGAACGATTCAGCACAGAGAAGAAAAATACACTGAAAAATCATGTGGTGTGCTTTACCTCTAAGTGAACCACATCAGCGTCTAAGCTATCAGTCCATATGTTGATACTGTAAAACTGAAATTCACCTCCTGCAAATAATATTTCTCTTTGTCTTGGGGAAAAAAACCCCAAACCAAACAAAAAAACCCCCAAACACAGCAAAACCAAAACCAAAACCAATCAACCACCCAACCAAAAAAAAAAACCAACCCCAAAAAACCAAAAGTAAAAGTTGCTGTCAAATCTTGTGAAAACCATCTTAAGCAGTTTCATCTGCTCTGGCAAAATGTAGGCTTTGGTAAAGCTCTAGAAGGCCAGGAATATTGAATGTAGTGCCCTGAAACACCACCACCCACATATCACAGAATCACAGAATAATTACGGTTGGAAAGGACCCTCAAGATCATCTAGTCCAACCGATAGCCCTACACTACTCTTATCCCTAAATCATCCCCTGAAGAAACACATCTATCCTCTTCTTAAATACCTCCAGGGACAGTGACTCCACCACCTCCCTGGGCAGCCTATTCCAATATCTAACCACTCTTTCAGTAAAGAAATTCTTCCTAATATCTAATCTAAACTTACCCTGGCTGAGTTTAAGCCCATTCTCTCTAGTCCTGTCACTAGTCACAAGGGAGAAGAGGCCAACACCCGCCTCCCTAGAATGGCCTTTCAAGTAGCTGAAGAGAGCGATAAGGTCTCCCCTCAGCCTCCTGTTCTCCAGGCTAAACAACCCCAGCTCCCTAAGCCTCTCCTCATAAGGCCTGTTCTCCAGACCC
>VWZX01010069.1:33648-143849 GCA_013399015.1 Galbula dea
TATATATACCACTATATATATATATAGGGGCTGTTTTAGTCAGTTTGAGTCAGTCTAAACCACAAATGCCACTGCCACAAGCTGCCCCATCTTTCCACATACAGCAAAGCTTTCCCTCACAGTCTTCTTCAGCAGTCTGTGAAAGTAGGCAGTAAGTCAGTTCAAGGAGTTGATCAGCCAGAGAGCTAACCTGGGAAAAATTACTGGTTTTTGGCTGTACCAGTTCCAGCATAGGCAAGAGACAGGGGGAATGCCAGAGTGATGGTCTGTGGCCAAGTCACTGTGACCAAGTCACTGGTTTGTGCCTTATTCATCTCAGTAAACACTGACTGAAGTGAAGGGACCATTTCCTGTACAGAGAATATTACTTAGGTGTGTTTTGTAAAGGTAAACTCATAAAGCAAAGACTATGGAGATTTAGTAACTTCAGTAGTCCAGTCTGCACAGTTCACCATCCTTTGCTCAGCAGAAGGGGATTTCAAGCATCTCTTCTGTCCCTTGGAAATCTTTTCTATTCTCAAAGGCTTTCCTTATATGTAGTCTGTCAAGGTTGTCTTTTCTTTAATCCTCCTTCTGTACATCTGCTCTGCAGCAGTGAGGCAACTCAGGAAAACATCCCTGGTAGGACTCTTGCCTTTTTAATGACTGTTCTTTTTTCTCTTCCTACATACAGATTTACATACTTTAAGATGCTGCAAATCAGCCCTTAGCACTTCTCACCGTCTTATAACTGAGAAATAAATACCTTACCTGCTCTGACCTCCCAAATTCAAGCTAACCTAAGAAAGGTGACTTTTGATTACAAATTGTAAACACATGTTGTATTAAAGAGCATGTCAAAGCTGGTCTCTTTGCAATTCTCATTTGTGCTAGCATCTGGAATGATTTAAATTACAGATGAAAAACTGACCTCTGTGGTTAACCAAATCAAAAGACTTCATACTTAAAGAGTCATTTGATTCCTAAACAGATCAGGAAGTTGGAGAAACCAAAATCTGACCATATCCTTCAAAAGAAAATTAGTAGGTTAAAAAAGAAAAAGACAGAGAAGAAAGAAGAAAGAGGGTAAAAAGAACAAGAGGAAAAAGGAAAGATGAGAAAGGGAAAGGGAAAGGGAAAGGGAAAAGGAAAGGGAAAGGGGAAGAGAACACAGAAAAACTTACCTGTTCCCTGAAAAGCTAGAGAGCAAGTGTAGAAAAAAACCCATAATATTTACATTCTGCCAATAACAAATAATGAGCTTCTCTGGTGACTGTTTCCATGACTTACTTACTCATACATCATTTCCTACCAAGAACTTAACTTGAAAATTAAGCACATGCTTGATGTCCTTCAAGGAAAGGGGTGGGATTATTCATGGTGTTTAATGGGCTGGATTGCATTGAGAAGAGCATACTCAATGAATGAGAATTTCCTTGTTGAACAGGCCTCTGCTACCAGGACTGCAGGTGCTGACCTCCTCCTGGGGCTGCCAGCTCAAGAGCCCCAGCCCTGTGCCAGGTAGAGGGGAGTTCAAACAGAGTTAGGAAAAAACTGCATGAGGTTTGGAATATTTCCAGTGGCTGTTTTTAGTTGCATGAATAAGAATGGTTAAATATATACAGTCAGCACTGTGTGGAGAAATTCTGCTGAAAAACGCAATATCCGTTCCCTTGATTTAGGCAGGGGATTAATTAAAAACATATATGTATTTACTCTCCTGCCAAAACTCTGGTTGATCTAACTAGGTTGGCACTAAATTTGACCAATTCCCTAAGCATCAATCTGAAATAGTATAGCATGTTGAGAGGGACGAGGTTAGTTGTTTCTTTGGTCAGGATATCTTGAGATGAGGGAAAGACCTTTAGCTTTTAAACAAAAGCAAACTTACCAGATTAAGTGGGCACATGAGGATAATACAGCAGGGAATGCAGGCTTCTTTACAAAGTGGGAACTGTAAATGCCAGCTCAGTATACTAAGAAAGCAGCCAGCCTTACAAAACTCTTTACTTTGTGATGTCAAGTGGAGGTTGGCTGTCCAGTGTAAATCCTGTATAAGGCAGATTCTCCTCACTTTACCATTAAGCTTTGGCTGCAGTCTCAAATCCTCTGTATGACAGGAAAGGACAAAGCTTAAATTCATAGGCAAAATTGCTGCATAATCAGTTCTCAGCCTTTAGAAATGTACAGTGTCATAGTTCACTATCAAATCAGAAATTTTTCTTTTTCTTTTTTCTGAAAAGGGAAAAATATTGAGTGGCTATAAAGAAAGGCTATTACTATCTTGTTCTGTTTTGAAAGACACTCAAGTAGTCTGGAAATAAATCACAAATTGTTGTTCTCTGCTGTAAGTACAAAAATCACATAATCATGCCTTTCTCAGTAGTGGATACAGAAGAAGTTGTTTCAACTTTATAGAAGTGGCCTGCAAAGAATAAGTTTAATAAACACTGTATAATTTGACGTTTCTAGTTGCATTTCAGGGAAAAAAAAGATGTCATTCTCATGGAGACATCCCCTGAACATCTAGTTCCTGCAGTATTTCTGAATTACACATTTCATTTGTTTCATAAGACAGCGTATGGAAAATTGCTAATGTGGAGAAGGAAGCATGGGTTTCTAGTAAATAACAAGGAAATATGAATTCCGTTCCTGGCTCTGCTATAATTTTCCGAATGACCCTGAGGTGTTTTCTTAACAAATGTGCACCTTCAGTTGAACACACTAACATGTCTTTTCCCCTTAAGAGTTTCTGCCTCTCTCACTCAGTAGCAAGCTGTTTAGAGTGGGCCAATACACTTTACACTCTGTGTAGGTCCGTTGACAACAGATATCTGATTTTAACTGTTTCCAGACTCATTCAATGAACAATATCCAAAATAGAAGTGGAAGCATCACAGAAGGTAAGAAACCAGTGGCATGAGTAACACAGGGAAATAATATAAAGTGAAATAAAAGGTTTAGCCTTATGGGCTCTGGGGGGTGGAGGGGTAAGTAAGCCGAGATAAGATGTGATGTGAAGGCTGAAGATGGAATAAGGCTACTGAACTGCATGTAAAGCATAAAAAAATAGACTCTCAAGAAAAGAAAATCCTGTGGGTTTTTTTCCCTATTAGTCTTCTATTTACTACCTTGGGAGAAGCTTCTGAGTATACACTTCCCGATTCATACTGCTAAACACAAAGAGGATGAAAAAAATGAAATAAAAAGCAGGCATCTCCTCATAAGTTTCAGGAATGCTAGGTTTGTGGAGTGGCAAGAGCAGCACACAAGAGTGTATCTCCCAGTCTCCAACTGTTGTAGGCTTAGACACAATATCACCAATATTTTCATAGCAAATAATGTTAATCTGTAAAATTTGCCTGGCAATCACTCAGGGGTAGCATTCATTTCATTACTTTATAATCAAATTCCTTCCTGAGGGTAAATCGAGTGCAATTTTTCTTTCATAACTACTTCTTCCTTTCCCCTGCCCGTGCACATGATTGCTGCTATGAAAAACCAGAAAGGAAAAAGAAAATCTTCTGAGAGAGTGTATCTTTAAAGGTTATAGCCAAGTCTACAGAACCATGTTCCCAAAGTGGAAAATGTTTCTCTGGGTTAAATCCTTGCAATCTCTCAAATCATTCTTCTTCTGTCACTTTTATCTGCTTTTTCATCCTGGTGTGTTTAGTCTGGGTTACTGTGTGAGTGTTGCAGTGGTGAGTTCATACTATGTACTGGTGTTCTTTCTACCTCCTGTTTTCACCTGACCCAGAAGGGAAGGTGTCCTCTGCCAACACCTCACAGCCCTTGTATCTCCCTGCTCCAAAAGCCTCATTAATAATAACTATCAGTCTGATAATATATGGATGTAAATTTATAAAATATCTGCAATACTATATATAGTCTGACACTTTATATGTATGGTCTGATACTATATATAAAATATTAACTTATACAATAAAAAATACTGAGAATGAAGTATACACTAAAAATGGCTTGAAAAATCCCTCAGCCTTTACCATACATGGCTTTTCCAGTGATCTGTACCCTCAAATCCTTCCTTCTGGCCTGAACACAAAGCTTTCCACTTCTATATGCCATGTCCTTATAAATTGGATTAATAAAAATAAACAGGACAGAGCTTCCACTTGCTTCAGAGAAGACCGCGAAAATAAAGAGATGAAAGGAGGAGATTTACAACAGAACACACCACCCTCTGCTTTCTGCTACTAAGTGCCGGAGATCTGTATTCTCTTTCCCTTCTCCCTTCTTCCCTGCACTCTTTCCTCTTCTGTCCTCCAGATCTTGTCTACTAGATAAGAAGTTTTTTCCCTCCTCTGCAGTACAGGGAACAGTCACAGGGAGAGGAGGAGCATAAGATCTTTCCAGAGTCTTAGAGGATATAAAGATTTCTTAGCTAGCTTCTTGATGTGTCTTCCTCATGCTTTTAGCATTAAGTTGACAAACTGATTTGGGACTAGGAAATATTCCCCTTCTCCCTCAATTTAGCCAGGACTACTGTCTGATTTTCCTATCCTGTACTTCAGGACAGGACAAGACACAGCCTACCCACTCAAAAAAACTTCTTCTGCTGCAGGAGCATTGGCAACATGTTCCTCCACCTGCCTGCAGCATTATGTAATTGTACTTTCTGGTCATTTTCCGTGGATCTGACATGCAGGGCTTTGAAAAGTGTTCTGAGGCTTGTGTCATGGGAGGCAGGTGTCCTGCAGTAACTGCTGAATGTTCTGGAAAAGGATCTCCACATCACAGAATCACAGAATTACAGGATTTTAGGGGTTGGAAGGGATCTCTGGGGAACACCTAGTCCAAGCGCCCTGCTAAAGCAGGTTCATCTAGGTCAGGCTGCACAGAATCATATCCAGATGTGTTTTGAAAATCTTCAAAGAAGGAGACTCCACTTCTCTGGGAATTCTAGTCCAGTTCTCCATCATCCTCAAAGGAAAGAAGTGTTTCCTTATGTTTAGGTGGAACTTCTTGTATTCTACTCTGTGCCCATTGGCCCTTGTCCTATTAACAGATGCTGCCAAAAAAAGATTGACCCTAGTCAGAGAGGTCTTGGAGGTTGGTTGTCCCAAGAGCTGGCTGCCTGGGGCTACAGGTAGAACTTGAGCACCAAGGTTGTTTCACCATCCCTGCACTTTCCTTGTACTATTAACAGAGCGTGAGCCCCAGAAGATGGCAATTAGCTTTCATTAGTAAGAGCACTAAGGAGCCATTTTGCCTTTTGCAAATTAGCTTACATATATAAAGTGTTTTATAAAGGAATGTTGTCTCTCCCGTTTTTTAAGACTTGCTACATCTGGTTCCACTGCAGATGAGTGAGGTCTTGCACATCACCTGTCCACAGTAGTGTTGGTCTGTATGGGTTCAAGGTGTGTGAATCTTTCCCTGAGGACAACAGCCAAAAAGACCAATACAACTATGAAACATTTATCCTTAAATGGTGGGAGCACAACCAAATGTTTTAGGTTTTAACCTAAACCTTTTGATGGTCTACCTGGTCTCCCATATGACAACTTTTAGGACCAGAGAAATAATTTTTCTCTTACAATCTCTGCTTTGTTTCTCCTCTCTCCTTGGCACTCTTCATCTATTGTTCATCCTCCTACATCCCCCCTAACTGTGTGTTTGTACAGTGCTTAATTTGGGGAAAATTTGTGGACTTAATTTAATATTTGCTTCATTCTCTGGATATTATCATAACACCATTCTCATGAATAAATAATGCAATAGCAATCTTTCTTTCCCTGGGCATTGTAAATTAGGTATTTCTGGATAGACAAGGATCTCAACCAAAAAAAAATAAACAGGAATGCTCTTGTGGTTCCATGGATTTTATTACAGACTATTACAGAAAATTTTCACTGTCAAGTTAGAAGTACCCATCCCAAATGTAAAACAACCAAACAATGAACCAACCTCCCCTCCAAAAAAACCAAAAACCAAACAAAAAGAAAAACCAACCAACAAACCCTCTTCATCTCTATACAGCAGAATGTAAGCATCCTGGATATTTAAAACTTAGTAGCCAATGAATTCTCTAGGTATGGGAAGCTGTTCAGATAACACACACCGCTGCATCATCAAGACCGGAGTAATCTCTGTTAGCCTTGCTTTTTGTGTTACAAGACCACAGCAGTGGCTCTGTCTAGGAACAATTGACCAAGTTACATGGCTCAGACAAGGCTGTTCACTGTTCACAGGTATATCCATTTTCTGAAGTCTGATGATTTCTGTACTCAGCCAGTCTGCTATGACATGCAAATCCTATTGTTCATGAGCAGCTTTGCAGTCCCCAGTGCCCTTTCTCAGCCAGTGACTGGGGAACCCCGAAGAATGCAAAATACTGATTAAAGGCACCAATGGGCCCAACCACCCACATGACAACAAGAACAGAGAGACCTGACTGCCTGCTTTTGGACATGGAGATGAATGCCACGGCTCTGCGGAGAAAAGCAATCCTCCCTAACAGGAACAGGTGAAGGGCGACTGTGGGAATGAACAGAGAGGGAGAGGTGAATATGAAACAGCTGCCCAAACCAGTGCAAAAAAGGAAGAAAGTTGATGATGTTTCTTCTCTCTGTTGCTGCCTCTTTCTACAGCTGATCAAGAACAAAAATCTCACACCCAGACACAAACACACTTTTTCTAAATTGGGCATTGATTTCCCTCCAAACTATGATGTACTGGACAAAGGTAGAAGACAAAGCATTTGTCTTTTCACATTCCCTTTCCAATTTTCTACCTGTCAACATACCAGAAACAACCCAACAACAACAGACTGGCCCCTCTTCATGTTTCATGTTAAGCAACTCAAAATCTTTTGAAAATCACTTCACCATTTCCCTTAGTTTATGACTAATGCTTATGGTGACTTTACTTGCCTATGTGCTAAAGCTGATGACTGCACCTCACTGTGGCCAAATGCCAGGGACTGTGAGGCGATAAAAGAACCAAATAACATTTTCTCACTGTGCTGAGCTACAGGGCAGTCACATATGCCAATATTACCTCAGCTGCAAAGAGCCTGGAATATTCTGTTATACCATGCTGATTGCCTGCCTTGATAAGGCAAAGGTTATCGTTACATTGCTACATTCAAATTAAAAGGTTTTTTGTCCTTTAGCAGAAGAGGAATTCTAAGTAAGGCAGAATAAGTGTACTAACTGAAAGGCAAATATCCCTCACATTTTGTCTTTCTCCCAGTCACGGAATTCTGCACTGAAGCTGGGGATATTTTATGAAGGTTAAACAAAATATTTGGAGCAAAGTCTGCTTTTTATAAACCCCGTCTCTGTCTAACCTTTCACTCTCAATAACATGAAGAAAAATATACAGTACTGAACGGCTGGCAGCAGCTCTCAGCCACTGTGAGACAGTTATGCTGCTGCTAAATCATGTTAGCTGGAAGTTTGCAACAGTGAGATAGTCTTGAATGTTTTGCCTCTGTTTCTACACCTCAACGTTTGGTATGAGATTTTTGCTTTAATCTCCCTTGGTACAAATCTTTCCCTGTTATTCATCATGACCATTCATTTTACAATGATGCTTTTAAAAGCTGTTGATGAACAGCCTTTCTGTACTTGCTATTGTCTCTTAATGGAAGCCTTCTGAAACTGTTCCAAAGACCTCTTTGGTTCGCCTGCCAGATAAAGCCTCAGCCTGTCTTTGCCCTCCACTCCATTTTTGTTTTGTTAAATTTAGCTCTGTTGGTTGATTAGGTGCAAGTGACTGAACAAGCTTTTTCTGGACTGTGGGCACTCACAAGCATGTGCTTGTTGCAAGCTAAAATGAGCTACTGGATGCTTATCACTCCCTTAGTGGGCAAAAAAAAATAAAATAAAATTATAAATCAATGAAATGAGGTGAAAACAACTCCAAAACAATCAATACAATTAAATACTTCTCTGAGGCCTGAGCTGGTGTATTTTCATATTGTGTATTTTTTTTGTTAGATTCTTAAAGATTGCACCTGCAGTAAATGTCTTTCAAAAAACAGTTTGAAAATAGAAAGATAAGCTTTCTTCAAGTTGGAAAACCATCACTCCTGTTCTGCCATGGACTTACGTTGGTGTTCAGCTTGATGCTGGTGCTTAAAGAACCAGGGCACTGATAACGGTTTTCTTTTATGTCAGGGATGACAGCTGTGTTTCTTTATTTTTCTCCTTAATATGGAGCAAAAGTGCCTGGAGGAGACTTTTAAGTATCTTTGTTAAACTCCTATATAAATCTAAATTATAAGCTAAATAAGAATATATTTTTTGGCCAAAGCCTCTCTCCTTTAATTTAATAATCTGATGAACCATTTTTTCTTGCTCTCCATTGCTGCCTGTGTGCTGTGATGAAACCTATACTTAACTATTCAATGAAAGCAATATGTTCAGATGAACTCTCCATTAAGATTTATAATGCTCCTAACTATTAATTTTCTAGCTTTTTAGTGCTTGATTTTGGTAAGAGCTGGCACTGCATAGTGATAGGGAAGTGATGGCTCTGGCTTTATCTGCATCTAGAAGTAGAGCCTGAAAATGAAATCCAGGACCCATTCGCCTTCAGCCTTTCAGAAGACAGTTTCTACACTAAGACTTCTGCTAGATCTTGAAACCAAAGCACTGCTTATACTTACCTGCTTACTCACTGATTTGCCATATTCTGTTCCCCAAGAGAAGTTAGAGAAGCCTGCTCAGCTACTAGGACCTAGGACACCATCAGACTCAGACTTGTTATGGTTCAAAGACCAGTGGATCCATCAGATGAGGAAAATCCTTCTGAAGGCCTTCCTTTTACCTCCTCTTCACCACAGTCCAGGAAATGCTCCCCTATAGCCAGGGACTGAGCTGTGATATTGAGAGGTCTAGGCCATACTCCATCTCTTATGACACTCAATGACCTTCCAGGTCTTTTCCAACTTAAATCATTCTATGATTAGTACTGCCAACATCCTCAACCATTCTCACCTGTCACTCAGCTCCCTGAATGCAGTTTTCTCACCCATTTTTAAATCAGAAGCATTCAGGTCTGTCACTGAAGAAATATATTATATGCCTGTTTGCCTTCTGATCAAACATTTATTTTGTGACTAGCAGATAGCTTTCAGGTTTTCTACATGTGCATGTTTAAGAGAAATTTAAGTAAATAAAAACAGCTCAACTACTGTAACCATAAGAAGAACTGGGATATAAAATTGCTTTCTACAGAGCAAAAAATAAATCCTTCAAAATTAAATTTTCTAAGGCAAGACAAAGTTCTCTAGATGTGATTCAACAATAATACATACTAGAATACATACTGCATGTATATATACTAGATAATATATACTAGAATATATATAGACACACTAGATAAATACATACTAGAAAAAATAAAATTTACCAATGCTTCAAGTGCTGATAGCAAAGCCATTCTTGGTCTCTAGTTTCACCATTAGTAGATATTCAGCATAGAGATTATTGCTTGGTACTTCTGAAAGCAGCCAGCTTATTCTAGCTAAAGGTCTGGCCCCAAAGCACCATTCATTCACCAGATTTTAAGAGAGTGTTTACTGCTGTTCATCAGGATGAAGAAGACCTTCACCAAGTGAGAAATAAGCTATATCCCACAACCACCAGCAAGTGCTCCAGTATCCTCTACACCTCTGTCCATGCAGAAATCTCATGGAATGAGATGGTGTAGCTCCCACTCTTAATTTTAGTCACTTAATTACATCATCAGCTCTCAGGAAGGCTATCTTAGGTACCTTGATATCAGCCACAGAAACACATCATTATCATTGTTTGATTGCCAGCAAGTCCAGTAAAGGCAGAGGAATTTCAAGCAGGAAGCCCTTAGTGCAAGGCTGTTGTTGGATCTCGCCTGACATTAATGGCGTCCTCAGCAATCCAAGCAAAATTAAGCGGTGGCAGATCAAAGTCCTGCTGCTGTCTCCACTCCCTGAGCTCACCAGTCAGATGCAAAGCTACTCTCAAATAAAAGCCAGATGTTGAGACTGCTCCATTTCCTGATTAGCTGGGATGTCACTTTGGAAGCCAACCACTCTGGTCCTAGTCCTGAAATTGAATCAGCCTTTCCAGCTGAATATCAAGGCAAATAAAATAAAAGGCACAAAACTGGTGTTGGTGGTGATGAGGACAGATAATCTCTTAGAAAATGGCCCTCTCATAGGAAGGCCACATTACATCACCCTCTTTTAAACCAGACTATCTGCAGAGCAGACATGAGCAACGCTTCTTGCGTCTATTAACACTGAACACTGACAGGGTCCCATAATAAAATACATTGCTCCTGGTAGGAAGCAAATGGGTCAAAGGCAGCCTTGATCCTAACCCTGGCAAGGCTGATTTACCTATATTTTTTTCTGAGAACTAAGGACTTGAAAAAAGTTAATCAAACTTGAAAAAACCCACCACCACCTACAACAAAACAAACAGACAAAAAAGAAGATTTCCTTTTGAATGTATGGTTTTGAAAATACAGGTTTTTTTGAATTTGCAATGTTTTTATTATTCTTTTCTGTTTGCCACTCTTGTCCAAAAAGACTGGGAAATTTCTCTCAATTTTTTAATTTTCCACTAAAAAAAATTAACAAACACAGACAACATTAAATTCTGGAAATTTTGTCATGATTTTGGCAGAAGTACTTTGCTGCCCTGTACAGTTTAGTGTGTGAATATTGTGAAAGTTAGCTCTCCTGAGTTATTACCCTGTGTCTCTTAAAACAAAAATCCCCAGAACAAAACTGAGATAAAATATATTTAAACCAATTTTGTCAGCTAATCTTCTGATTCCTCATCACCACTTTACACAGGCCAAACTCCTCCAGACGATGTGCAGTCAGTTGGTTTAAGCTGTGGAAAAGATGTGCTGCCAGCAGAAGTGCTTGATTATAACACAGTGCTACTAGCACGTACTCCTTGCACTGAAATGATGAGAGCTCAGACTAAGGCACCCACCTAAACTTTTGTCCACGAAATAAATGGCCATTATCAAAACTAAAAAAAACCTCAGTATTTTATTTATATTTTCCCAAACATTGTTTTGGATATGCAGCATTTAGGTGTGGGCAGCAGTTTTAATTTACTACCTGCCCTATCTTGAAACATGGAAATTAGTTTTATGTGGGCTAAGACCTGGCTTTGGGTTTGCACTAGACTCTCAGCAGACTGAATGGATGTGCTTCTTATCTGAGAATATGTGTGTTTCACAGTTTATTTTTTGCCTATGGCTGTCCTTTATGAGATCCTACTGTAAAGTCTTCATTCCATTTTCCAGCTTCATAATCACTTCTCTGGAAACTGACTGGGCTGTTCCAAAAACAGGTCACTGGAGCTGCAGAGGAAACTCCAAGGGAGGGAGAGGTGAATAGTAAATTATTATACTCCTTAGTTTTGGGAATAATAATAAAGAAAATGACAGTTATTCTGCCCCCCAAAATGCCTGTTTATAAAAATTTCTTGTTTCCTCCTTGTAGTTACTGTGCATTAATGTTATCTTACAAGTTCTTATTTTCAGGTTTTGCTCCCTTGAATTCTGTGACCTCTGTTAACAATGGGTACAGATCTGACAATCTGTAACTCTTTAAGATCTAAATTCCTTAAAAGGTCTGGGACAAACCCAGCTCCAAGCTATAATGCTAAGTATTAAATGCTATAATAACAGAAATCACATACCCTTCATTTTCACTGGGCTATTCACGAAAGCAGAGTTTTCCCACTCTATTTTAAAAGTAGTCAACTGCAAAAGGTGTGGAAGAAAACATTGTGTCCTTTCCTGGACAACAGAATATCACAAGGGTAGAAAAGTCTGTAGCCTCTAATGCCTCTTTCGACATTCTTTTCTAAAGAACGTTTCGTTTTTGCATTTCATTATGCTCCCTGCCCCCACCTTATCAGGCAGGTTTGGCCATGCATGGCAGAAAGTGACATCTCCAAGGATCAGTCAACACACTAGAAATTTCAGACTGGAAGAACACTTGCTACAATACCAAATGACAGATACTCCTTCCTTTTCCCCACTTGTCCACTAAATGGTCATGGTCTGAAAGAAAAGTAAGCTCCTTCAAGCTTTGGAGCAGTGATTTAGGGTCTCACCTGTCAAAGCACAAACAGCACTGAGGAAAGTAGAGTAGGGGCTGGAATAGGGACACGTCTTACCCTTGAGAAGGTTGATTCCTTGTTTTCTTTCAGAGAAGAATGAGAATATAATTTAGATGTCAAAAAAAAAAAAGGCAGAATATTTATAAACCATCTCTTTACATGTACACTATTTCAAAGTAGATGACAAAGGCCAGAATATAAAAGGACCACAATAGTGTCACTGTTTCTTATTCAGTATTATTTTGGCAGAAGGAGTATCTGATACTCAAAACAATAAAAACTTTCACTGTACTGCCACATAGTATGCCAAGGGTTAAACACACAGTGGATTCAAAGCAGACATAGAAGCTTTTATTTTAACCCCCAAAACTTCTGAATTGTCAGAGAATTACAGAAAGAATTTCGGTTTTACCACCCTTATGAGTTTATGCTTCACTAATAACAAAAATACATACTTTTATTGCTGGAATGCCAGCTGGGTTAATGAAGTGCTGTGAAAAATGTAAGGAATGGCATCTTTGTACAGCACCACTCAAAAGTAAGGTGTGGTGTCATTGCAGAATGGCCACAGCAATTCTGTCTCAGAATTGCTTTTCTCACAGAATAACAATAAGAACAACAGCAACTTTAATTTAATTTACTTAATTTAGCATTATACAATTTAATTCTTTTCTATTCTATTTTACTTTTTTTTTTCTTTTTCATCTTTACCCCTTTTCAGCATAGATTCCTCAGACAAATTAATGAGGAACTAGAGTCCTCTTCCCCAAAGGCCCCATGACACTTCCAGAACCAAAATGGGCTTGGACAACTCAGCACACTCCTGCATTGACTCTGGGTCTAGCCTGCCTGGGAAGATCTACACTATTATTTATAAACATAGTCTCAGGCCCCAGCACTTCATAGCAGAGGAAAAGAGAGGAGGAAACTCTTGACCTTTAGATGTTTGCAGTTTCTGCTAAGGATGGTGATGCCTGAAGAAGCAGCAGGAGTCAGTTTCAGATTCAGTTGCAGTTCACTTTTTTATGCTTTACTTCCTGATCCTCCAGGAGAAAAAAAAACAGCCTCTAAAAAACCCAAACAAAAAGCCAACCAACCAAACACACACATAAAATAACTGCCAAACAACAAAGCTAAAACCTACACACCAAAAAACTGAGAAATTCAAGGGGCAGATCACCAAATGCATAAAGCAATTGTCACCCCTGGTGCCATAACCTTATTTTCTGTGCTCTTTTCTTATGCGAGTATCCTTTCCCAGCCTAAGCTACCCCCAGATGATTGCATTTTGTGGCTGGCCCAAGAACTGCTTTGATGTTTACTTACTTCATAGCAAAGGATTGGCAGAGCACTGGTCTAAAACCCAGTAAAATGATTTAGGATAACCATGTAGCTGTGCCAAAAAGATACTTCACTGATGAATCTTAACAGCCTTGATTTGCAGTGATTAATGACAGACTCCATTGTCTTGGTAGCCTCATCGCACATTTTGGATGTTTTCATTTGACATCATTTCTGCATATATTTGTACACAGCACTCTGTGTTCCTGCTCATAAACAAGTAGCACTTGCATATTTTATCATGCAGTTACATCTTTCAACTGCCTTACAGTGAAGGAGTTTTGCATTCAAAGTCTTGAGTTATTTTTATTTCTTTTTTTTCTTATTTTTTTTAATTTCTATTTCTTCTATTAGAATTTAGGGAAGAAATGAGATTGATTTCAATATAAAACAATTTAGCAGCTTAGAGTGCTGCTCTAGAGGTAACATGTCAGAAAGCATTCTGCTGAATTCTGGACTTCTATAAAAACATGTGAACTGAAAGAATTAACTGTTCGCTTTACTTTTATTAAACAATGCCTGGCTGAATAACATGTGCTATTAATCATGTGAAAGGCCAAGAGAGGGACAGAAAAATGGACTTGCTCTAAAAATGAGCAATTCCACGTGGCATTTCCATTCAAAAACATGGCACCTCAAGCACAAGTCTTTGCTTGTTGTTTTACAACAAGGATTGCCATGGGTGTTGGGGCTTCCATGCTGAACAAAGGAAGTGCCATGCCCCTTTGATGTTTACCTCTTCGGAGCAGGAGCTCGATGACCTGCCCAACTACACCTGATAGTGCACACATCTGCACAGAGCACCAAACACATGGAAAGAAAGAACTGGGGATAGATTTTGTGTGAGGCCCCCAGGTGTAATTTTCAGCTCCATGATACCTCTCTTAGCTTGGAGGAGGAGCCTTTTACCTGGTATTGAGCCATTCAGTCTTCCATGGTTTCAGGGAATAAATCAGAAATGAGACTGTATGGGAGGCTTTCTTCTTTGGAAAACAACATTTTCAACAAAAAATAAGAAGACCTCACAGTAGATTTATTAGCCTAAAACCAAAGTATCTTCCTATATACAGAAACATGAAGATACTGAAGAAAGGAAACATTCTCCTGAAGATATATGTGTTGCATTCAGGTATGTTCTTGATTTTGTGCATCAACACAAGGAGGGATGGATTCCCACTGTGTGAATGCTGGAGCTTGTGAACTTTTTAGTCTACCCTGCAGCACACAGGCATGATTTAATGGGCCTGTTTAGTTTATAGCCCATCCACTCACCCAGGAGCAGAGAGTAATGATCACAACCCGGGACAGTTGCAAAGCATATGTGGAAGGCTTTTCAACCCTAAGGCTCTAATCTCTCCTGTTAGCCACCAGTGCCATGTGGTGAGGCTATTACCATCCCTGACTCTGAAGCACAGTTCATAAACTCCTTCCACATGGTTTATACAAACCCCTACAAGGCTGCACTGCATTGTTCTGCAGGCAAGGAGACACACCAGCCTTCGCTTCCCCTCTTCTCTTGCTGAGCCTAAGAGAAAATTATTTGTCATTGTTCATTTATGAAACAGTAATTGAATTCTTCTTCTAGTGATTAAAGAAATGACAAATGTTGACATGTACAACTTAAATGAAAACAAAATGCTGACCAAACTAGAGTCTTGTGGAGGGACCACTGTTACCTCCTGATGCAAACTACGTATTCCAGATGAATCCCAGATGCTCGCTGGAGTATGCACAAAGAGGACTGTGTTTATTGTCACTGCATGGTTATCTCAGTGGTAAGTCCAATATAAAATGATGAAACTTGCTTTCAAGCTATGTATCAGAAATAAAAACAAACCAAAAAGCTTAGGACCCTAGAAGGTGTCTTGACTGACAAATGGGAATTTTAATAGGAAAGATATTGAAAACCCCCTCAAGTTTAAACTCATGCTTGTTGAGAAGGGCCTTTGTTTATTTTATTTACTTTTTTTTCTCTTTCCATTCACACTCTGTCAGTCTTTCTAACTAGGCTTTAGCATCCCATTACAAGAAAAGTATGAAAACCCTCTGAGGTGCAGGAGGTGGGGTTCCACCTTACGAGTGAGGCTCAGGAGAGCGTAGGGGTGGAATGTAAGGGTTGTGTAGGGGTTTTTTATTTGATTGTAGTTTTGAAATTTTGATTTCTTCCCTATGTCTGATCTGTGTTTTGCCTGTGACCAAAAGTGGTGAATAAGCCCTCCCTGTACTTAGTTTGGACCCTTGAGTCCTTGTATTTTTTCCTACTCATCCCACCAGTGGCAGGGAGAAATGAATGAGTGGCTGCATGGTTTTGACAAAATGGGGAGGCCTAAGCCATGATAGACCTCTTTCTTGTTATGGCTAGAAGAGTTCTGGTGATTTACACTAGCAGAACAGCCATTCTCTGGTATTTGTGCTACATAGAGAAATCAGTCAATTTGGGTTGTGTTGGTTTTGTTTGTTTTGTTTGATAGGAGTTTTTTGGGGAGGGAGGGTGTTGTTGTTTTAATTCACTCTCTATACAAATGCCCATCAGTGGCTTGTAAATCTGCTGCCCAATGCCTGGGCTATAGCACTCCAGGAATGTATTTTGGAGAAGAAAGCTTTTACAGTGGAAAGGCTGACATTCTGCAAACTACTCATGGCAAATGCAATGGAATAGTGGAGAGGAAAAACATGTAAAGAAACTCCATGAGAAACTGCATTCAAGTTAATAATGTGTATTCCCAAGAGAATGCAATTTTGCTTATTATTTTTCTTGCCCACTAATAACTTATTGTCCTTAAAACTAAGTGCAACTCCTGTTTGGAGTTTTTGCACAGATACTATTTGGCAGAATGGTCATCTTAAGTTTTATTTTCCATGACCAGTATGCCTGATATTTGATTTCTTCTTCCTTTTGTGGGATTTAAAGTCAAGCTGCAGATTTTAACCCAGTTCAACCTCCAAGATTTCTGGAGCAAAGCTTACTGTACCAATCAGGACGGAATGATTTCCAGCTATGTTTTCCCTTATTTTGTCTCAAATTCAAAGGTGCTCATTAGTGGAATACAGAACTGCAGCAGTCTGCATTTAGAGGTTTGCTTGGATTTTTTAACTACAAAATATACAAAGAAGTAAGCATGTAAATGTTTGTTGATAGCAAGAACTGAATAAGAATACTCATAATCAAGGATTATAACAGCAAAAGATTAAAAGACTCGACTTTGTTTTCCTGTTCAGTGTTTACTGGTCCAAGTAATCAGAACTATATTAAAAAGAAGAAAAAAAATAGTGAAGATTCGTAGATAAACTTACTCCCTCATTTAGTATTTAATCCCAGCATGAGGAAGACAGTAAGGTCTATAATTCCATTAAAATTTGAAAAATAATCATTCTGCATGTTCTCATTTTGTATTCTCCAAATACAAATGAGCCTCTGGGATATTTTAGTTAATTTCTACATAGATTATCAATTAAATATTTGGTTTCAGGAATAAATTTTGTATGTGCAAGTACTCCCTAGGGGAATAAAGCTATTTATGTTTCTGCATTCTTTCACTTTCATGAAAAGGCTGAAGTAAATAGGGCAAGGGGGAAGCATGTTCTAGGCATTGTGGTCTTAGAAGATCTGAAGGGTGAAAATCATTGCAAACTCTCGGGAATGCAACTGACTGAGTTGGAAACAGCCTTTCACATGATTTTGAGAGCAGATTGTGGGTCAACAGCCAACTACAGCTGCAGAAAAAAATCTCCAGGAGTTTGTAAGATGTCTGAACCTTTGTTGGATTAAAAATATCATGGTGTTTTGCCTTATTGCGAGAATTGGACTAGTCTTGCCCTTTTGTTGCACTGGAAAAGTTACTGCTTGCTGACAACCTCTTCATGCCCCTGCTTTGTCCAGCTTCAGCCAGCCAGAGCCTTTTGCACTCTGTCTTGGTTCTCCCATCGGCGATGCATAGGCAACCCAGGCTGTAGATGTGAAGCAGAGAAACAGACTTGGACAATGCTGCCATGGCAGTGGAAAGGGGAGTCAGAAGATAATGGATTAGCAGTTTAAAGAAGATACTCCCATTAGCCGTGGAGAGTTTTTTCCATAGCAGTCATGGACATTAATAACACTGTCAATTACACCAATTAACAGCCTTCCATGGTAATGTGAATTACAATTAGTAAGAATATTTCGCTAATTAAAACTTGAATTAACCCCAGTATCAGCTAATTAAATTAGAACTACGATCAGTTTACTTTAGAAAAAAAACATGTAAAGCCAAGCTGTTTTCTTCTCCCTCCCCCTGCGTTCCCTTTCCCCTCCTCTCCCTTCTCCATTTCTGCCACTAATTGTCAATCTCTGTGGTGCCATCTCACGTGAGCTGTGTACAAGCCTTTTCTGTTCTGTGGGGTTACTCTCCTATGATTAGCCTGCTTAGCTGTAGTATCAGCTCCCTGGTAAGAGTACAGGGCATGGCTTCAGGCAATTTCTCTTTTTAATGGGGCATAGCTTTCAGACAAATTAAGGTGAGCTGACAAAGATTGCCTTCTGCTGGCATAGCTACATTAATAATGTTGGTTTTTTGCATAGCTATATTAATAATGCTGGTTTTCTGTTGGGTTTGTTGTGGTGGTGGTTGTTGTAAACTGGAATAATAGTATTTACCAGAGATGGATATTTCCAGCCCAGACCAAACAACACGTTATGAGTGAACTCTGTAGCATTATCTGTGACTGAGACTTTTTTCTGAAGGTGGAGGTGATGAGCACAGATTTTTTTTCCTCTTAACCTTTTTCAACCTTTGTGTATTTTCTTCTTGCATCCCTATCCTCTAGGAGAAGCATTCGGCAGGTATCATGAGAGAATCACCTTGTTTTCACATTCTGGTCCCTCCACTACATGATTATGGCTAGTTCATTCTCCCGCCTTACCAATTTCATCATATTTGAATCAAGATAGTGGTAACAAGCACATTTATAAAATGTATGAAGACAGATGGCAGAAAAGTGCTATTTTCAATTTTTCTTCTATGTACTTCAGAAGTAACCATGGAGTAGTAAACACTCCTCTTGTTGAATTCTACTTTTTAAACATGGAAGTGTAGCAGAGTATTACAAACTTGCATGTGCTTATTACACAGAAGCAACAGGTACAAGAAGCAGGACTTTAAGATTTGCATAATTAATATTAACTAACAAACATAATCAGTCAGTTTACACAGCTGTTGTCTCAGAGAATTAACAGGTGTCACTGACAGAACATTCAAATAATCCCTTTTTATTTACTTCATGTCAGCAAAAGAGTGAAACTGCAGCCTCTGAAGATTACGACTATAACATATTTCATTAAAAATTGGGAGTGAGGATGTCTAAAGTTTTTCAAGGATATATTCTTCATTTCCCTATGAAAAGTAAGTTATTTTCCCCACTGTTTAACAGAAAATGCAACTGACCTTCTATATGCTAAAGAATTGTTCCACTTAGCCTGAAATAAAGCACATAGTCAGAGAAAATATGAGGAAGGAGAATGTGCTGTTCCAGGAGCTCTGAACTGAGGAAGATTTTAATCTTAGAAGCCATTTAGATACTACAGAGATGGTTACCATAACATCAACACAGTGTCAGTTGGAATATGTGTTTCTTCTAGATGCTCAGAAAAAAATTTGTATTACTTTGCCATCATGCCAAGAAAGCACAGCAATTAAATTGCAGACATGCTTGGGTGCATCCTTCTGTATACAGTCACCGGCCTGTAAGCATGAACATCTAAGTGTGACATCTTCCGTTGAAGCTTAGGCCTTGAAGAGGAGGAACAACACAGGACTGCTGTAATATGTTAGTGGAAGAATTCCTTGCTGTTGAAGGTATGAAAACATTTGTGTCCAAACATTATTCCTCTGGGAGTTTTACCCAAGCTTTTATCATATTAATGTCACTGGAAGTTTGTCCAAGGAGATCTTTTGCACGACATGTTGAAGTAAAGGTCTCATCTCACATTGGATGGATGTACACAAAGAAAAGGGAACAGGCCTGATGGTATGGTGCTCTGGATTGTCTCTGCTCCCATGGACTTTGGGAAGAAATATTTAGAGGTCATTGTCAATACCTGCCAGGGAAATTGCCCTAATTTCATACTGCTGCAACACATCATGTCTTAAAAGTAACACAGCCTTGAAAGGATTTGTGTGTGCAGTTTGCTTTGCTTTCTGTGGTGAATAGAAAGCAAATAGAACATGAGTTTTCATGGGGATATTGATCTCTTCTTTGTCTTTCTTTACCCATTTACACTAAAACCAGTGGAATTTAAAGCTTTCTTACAAAATGAAATCTGTCTCTGGGTGGAAACTGGCAGAATTGAGCATGGCTTCTGTGTCAGTCTGAGCATGCATCTCGTGGCTTTCCAAGCAAATTATGCTTGCTTCCACCCATTGCCAAGCCAAACAGCTGTGAAACTCAAGAAGAAAGACTTGTGCTGATTTCACCAGTCATGCCACCCCAGCCTTTATCTTGTAAATGCCTAGTCCTTTAACTGGTTTTAGTTCTGTGAGAGGATTCCTTACAGCATGTTAAATCCAAAGATTTAGATAACCTCAGCTTTGTGGAGCATAAAATTTGAGACATGATGAGTGAAAATGTACATGTAAGTGAGGAAATCAGATATATTCATCCATTACAATTATGCCCTTCACCAGCTCTACAGGGTTGTCAGAACTCTCCCTTAAATGATGAAAGGGAATTACAAGAAAGTACGACTTAAAACAATGAACTGTTTCAAAGCAAAGCTGAATTCCTCGAGTTTAAGCAGCAGTAAAATTGGCAATAGGTACACAGTTGAGAGATTTAGATATTCTTGTTCTTTTGGCTGATGTCCAATTATAAAAACATTGTCCTTGAAGCTTAGCAATTAGAGACTGCAGAAGTAATTCCACACAGAGATGATGAGCTTTAGACAAATGGAGGGAAGTGGGGGGCGGGGGGGAAGGTTACCTGCTGAACAACCTAGAGAGAGAGCGAGTTCCTTAAGTATAATTTTTCTGCTAGGATGGAGGAGAAAGGAAAAGACTCTTACAGTTCAGTTCACTTCTAAGAGCACATACAGAAGCTGTAAAGCTATTTTAGATAACCACACAAGTTAACTGACCTGGTGCTTCTGCTTGAGAGCCTTAAATGCCCCCCAAAGAAAAAGGTCCTTTCACAACCTCTTGTGTGGAGACCAGAGTGAAAGACACAAGTCATGTCAGTGTTTTAAGTTGCAGCAGAGGCAATAGGAGCCATCCTTAGTAGCACTGGGCAGGAGACCTGTCCCTGGCAGGCTTGGAGGGCTGGGGAAGGGTGTAATGGTGGTCAGCTGAGGAACAGATAACCTGGAAGGAAGGATGTCAGGGTGTTCACAGTTTTCCACTTGGGGAAGCCTATCAGTGCAGTGCTGTAACATGGAACCACTTCATCAGCCATCCCAGCAGCACCACTCCTGAATGCTAAAATATAAGATATTCCACTGGAAGGAAAAGAAGAATTTGCTTCACTCATAGGCATTAGTCTGGCTGGTCAGACACGTTGAAGTTGGCCTCTTCAGAGCAAAGACAGTATTACTGCACAGATAGATGTCGGCAGACATTTGCGTAATGGTGATTTCTGTCACCAGAGTCTTGTCCATTCTTCCTATTTCGTGTGATCAGTGAGCACAAATTGTGGAACACACCTTGGAAGACTGGATGATCTGTCCTTTTTTAAGGTTCAGCCTCACAGAACTGGCTGAAGTTAGGCAGGTTGAATCCAGGACATTGGGTGGGTGAAACTGTAGAACTGGGTGGATTAAAAAATGTCAGGCAATAAAAGGAACCGGGTAAAAACTTAGGAGAATTCAGAAGCAAAGGGAAAATACAGAGCTTATCCTCTCTTGCTTTATATATTTCCATATGTCTATGGATCCTTGGATATCGACTCCTGTGAAAGCTTTGCTTCTCTAGGTACTGATGTTTGCCCAACTTGGAGTTCAGGTCTATCTCATTGTATTAATATTTTTTCCTCCTGCTCTATGAAACTGGCTCAAAGTCATTATTTTTTCCTACGAAATACATAACGCACTTCAGAGGAAAAGACCTCAAGCTGTGCTGTTCTTTCGTGGAAATCAGTATACCATGCACTTGCTGGCCTGCTGGGCCATAAGGTGTTCCACAGGACTGGATGGTGTCTTTCTTTTCTGTGAACATGTACATATCTGGATACCTATATATAGCTGGAAATATCAGGAGACAGTTAACTTCACTGGTCAAAAAGGAAGTCACGATGAAGACAGAATTAGTGTTGGAAGCTAAAACAATTCAGCAAAGAAAATATTAATAGTACATTTATTCAATTTTTGAAGTACATACACCCAGTTTGGACCAGTTCTCTCTTCTTTGATACAATCTTCCATCTTTCCTACATCTTACCCAGTCTGATTTTCAATCCCATGAGAGGTCACAACCTAGGAGTGCAGAAGTGTCTGGAATACATCAGACTGAGGGTCTATGTACTCTGATATTTTTCAATGATAGGGTAAATAAGAGTGAAAATAAGGGCAAGAGCAAATGTTATTTCCCACATTTGTCTCCCAGGCATCTGCTGCATACACCTCAGGTTTTTCCTTGGTCAGATGCAATCTATCTGCTTGCAGGCAACCATCCTCTTCCCTGAGCCATGAACAGCTTCCAGCCTGCCTTTGAAACCACACCAACTTTCAAAAGCCATGATTTTCAACTTTCTGTTGGCATCTCACAGCTCCTAGTTCTGAGGGAAGATGTTTCCCATCCAAATGTTCTGTTGATGCTTCTTCCACAGTACAAGAGAGTGCCAGAACATAACCTGTCTCCTCTGAGCCAGTCTATTTTGAAAACCTTCATTCATTAGTTACAGGCTGAATGGGTGCACCTTCCAAAGATAAGGAAGCATCATTACATTGTCACAAAGCACCAAAGGGGAGATACTTGGATATTGCTAGATCCCTTATGCCTAGGCCGGTGGTCTGTCATGTCTGCTCCAAATGCTGTATGCTTGTACGTATAAAAAGAAAAAATAAGAAGAACCATTTCCTCAGTCTGTGAAAGAAAGAGTGTAAAAAAAGGCCCACAGTGTCCTGGTCTTTAGGCTTTAGACACCAAAATACAAGTGGGTAAACAGGGTTTTTCTTAGAGGGGCTAAAGTAATCAGTATTGGTGACAAAAAAGTGGAAAATCTGAAGGGAATTTTCTGCTGTTGAATAACACTGCTTGCTGTCACGGTTGACTAGCTGGTGTAGAGAGTCAGGACTTACCCCCTGGCAGGCTAATGTTTTTCATAACCAAGGGAGGATAAAGGAACCATGTATAATATAGCACATCTGTTAAGGATTCTGGGAGGGAGGGAAGACTAGACCTTGAGCTAAAAATCCTTCTTCTACTTCCAAAGGCACAGAAGCCCTAGAGAAAGGTATCAATGTGATCTTCTTCAAATAAATTGCCACCGTTTGTCAGGTGGCTTCCAGAAAGGGAACAGGGTGAAATTGCTGGAATGAGGAGAAAGTAGGTCTCCAGTTAATTGGTTTGAACAGTATTTTAGCTTCCTGTGTTTCTGGCAGTAGTCTATCTCTTCTCAGATCTTCTCAGGTTCAAGTTCCTTTGACAATATGCTTCTCCTGGTCGTAGTCCAAACTACATCAGACCTACAGGTAAATTGAGGATGTTGGCCTCCAGTGCTGTCAGTTGGCTTGCACTGGCACTGGCTTAACTTTAATATATCAGATGCATACAATTTATGTCTGTATATGTTGAAATAGTCCTTACATTAAACAGAATGTTGTATAAAATGTCTACATTTGAATGATTGTCAAGCTGAGCCTATTTTATGACTTCAGATATTTTTCAAGTTATCACGTATTTCAGACTGCATACCCACCTGAAATTAGTCATTATTTTCAAAGGTTGCAGTTTCCATTCATCCTTTTTAAAAAAAAAAAATTAAAAAACCAAAACAACTCCACAAAAAAACACCACCAAAAATAAGGAGCTAAAAACACCACCAAAAATAAGGAGCTAAAACCACAGTGTTTCTTTCCTGTTGCATTTTATCTAGAAAGTTTTTACATTGTCTAAGAATTTGTAATCTAAAAAAGTTGAAAAGAATATTTATAACTGCTACTGTTAATTCAGATCTTAAATGCTGGGATAGCTGGCTATACTACCAACATCTGCAGCATCAACACACACAGAGAAGCTCAAGTCTCTTTTTTTGTTGTTATTCTCATTTAGTGAAGTCATTATATTATGTATCCTTCTAAAGCATGTGATATAGGTCAAAATGAGTCAATACATTATGCAGAAATTACTGAAGTTCAACATCTTACACTGCATGGAAATTTGAGCTAAGCATTCACAGTAGCACCTTCTGGCATTCAAAATTTAAAAATAGCTACCTACTTCTACTGATTTCTTAGGAGTAAAATTTGACTTGTTGGTTACACGTGTCTCAGCACCAGAGATGGCCTATCCAGGCAGACACATATGCCATCTGGCACTGATTGAGTATTGGCTCAATTATTAAGCTCAAACAGAGTTTAAAATAACACTTTTGGCCTGCCTGAGATTCTGTATAAGTCAAATGCCAATTGCATAAGTCAGTAGCATTAGGCATTAAATCCTCCATTCCGTGAGGCATAGTACAGTAAAGATATTTCTTGTTGCAAAGCGTGACTCAAAAACCTCTGAGCATATACACAACACTTTTTATACAAGACATTAAAGCAGGCTTCTATTAAAACCCAGAAGTTTAATGTGGTTGTAGTATCTCAAGTCTTATAGGATTACATACCACTCTGAAGGGGAAGAAAGTCTTAGGTGGCTTTGCTTGTTTTGCTTTCTCTTTTCCTGGCAGTGGGGAGGGGATGAAACAAGCCCTGATTTGTTGAAATGTTATAAAGGTAACCAAACCATCGTTAAATTCTAGAGCCGTTTGTCAAGCTCTGCTCAAGCACAAATGCAAATGAGAAAGACTGAAAATTAATTCCATTTATGCTTTATCCCAGAAAATAAATGTTGTCTCAGCAAGGGCGAAGTAAGAGCCAAATGATAGCTGAGCTCTACTAGAAAGCTGTTAAGTGTTTTACCTTTTCTCCACAGGAAAACAGTTAAATATGGTAATTTTGAAAGGCAAAGAAATCTTTTTAAAAAGACATGTACAGATTTGTGTGGCTTTGCAACTGAAGAAAACAATTTTATTTTTTTCTTTTTCACATGGTTGTTTTTAAGCTATGACAAGCCTGTAGACCTGATGTCACCTGACTCATATTTCTGCAAATGCAGAGGTTTGTACAATTTTCCTATTGATATGGAGCTGCCTTCTGATTGAAATCCTGGCTCTAAAGTGCATCCTTAGTAATGACCACCAAGTGTTCTTAACACCTGTGATTTAAAAGCGCCAGATTCTGGAAGACTTTGGACTCCTAGTGCAGGAGATACAAAAGCACATCTGAAGTCTGCAGTGCACTGGAGAGGAGTGAAGCCGACCATTAGGGGCTTAAAGTGGAGTCCAGGAAAAACCGTGTTGTTGAGGGTCAAGGCTAAGCCAGCCCCCAACCCAATGACAGACGCTCCCTGTTACCCTCTCTTCCCCTCCCCTCCATGGGAAGGGAAAGAGGATAAAAGGGAGAGAGAGAGAGAGACTTGTGGATTGGAAAATAAAACTAAAACTACTTTAATAATAATAATAACGATAAATTAAATATATACAAATATGTACAAATATGTGCAAAACCTAATACTGAACCTAAACCCCTTTTGATGATGACTACATCACCACTGATACTGCAGCAGAAGGCCTCAGCAGCAGATGAGTCAGGCTCAGGGGCTGGATCNCTGAAGTCTGCAGTGCACTGGAGAGGAGTGAAGCCGACCATTAGGGGCTTAAAGTGGAGTCCAGGAAAAACCGTGTTGTTGAGGGTCAAGGCTAAGCCAGCCCCCAACCCAATGACAGACGCTCCCTGTTACCCTCTCTTCCCCTCCCCTCCATGGGAAGGGAAAGAGGATAAAAGGGAGAGAGAGAGAGAGACTTGTGGATTGGAAAATAAAACTAAAACTACTTTAATAATAATAATAACGATAAATTAAATATATACAAATATGTACAAATATGTGCAAAACCTAATACTGAACCTAAACCCCTTTTGATGATGACTACATCACCACTGATACTGCAGCAGAAGGCCTCAGCAGCAGATGAGTCAGGCTCAGGGGCTGGATCCTGGTTGCAGGAACTTAGGGATCACCGAAGCGCAGGAGAAAAGGAGCCAAAAAGAAGAATAATCTCGCAAGGGAGAACAATCATCCAAATACTCACCTAGCAAGGGGGGACTGACCCCCAGTTTATATATCGAATATGACATATATGGGATGGAATATTTTAGTTGGTCAGTTTGGGGTCACCTGTCCTGTCTGCTCCTCCCTGAAGGTGCAACCTTTACCCAGTACCCCTCAATATGAGACACAAGATTCAGCAGTGACCTTGCTCTGCATACCAATCCCTGGTAGTAAATCTAAACATTAGGCCTTCTCACTGCTAGAAGCTGGCAGTGTCTGCAAAAACATGCTGCTAGTTTCAGAAAGTGCAGTTTCTCAGAGGTGTTTTAACTAAAAAGTAAAATCACTGAACACAATTAGTTCTGTTCTAACCCAAACCAGGACACAGGACTTCATTAGCAGAAGAACAACAGGTCTCTGCAACTTTATTTCCATAAATTGCACAGAGATGGAAATTCACTGGTGTGTAAGATTGTCTTAGCCTTACTACCCTCACCACACTACCCCATCTTCCTCTTCAATTTCAGAGGTCATAGAGCTCCTCAGGTGTAGAGAAAACTTTTCTCTGTGTGCAGAGACTCAAGAAAGATTTAAAGATAATCCCTGAGGCCATTTGTAGCAGGCTGTCTAGCACAAAAAGACAGGGGCGGGGATGAACTGGGCCCAAAATTTAAGCCTAGGGCTTCTCTTCCTTTTTTTTTCATTCAAAATGGCAGGAGAAAATAGCTGACTGTTGACAGTAATCTCACTTCTGAAAAGTAGCTGAGTATTGTGAAGTTGTAGGAGTGGGAAAGTTAGTTAAAATCCACTGCACTGATGATTGGAGATGAGGAATTTCTTGAGCCCTCTGGTGTAATTGTTCCTCTCCACAGTGTGCAATGGCAGAGTGATGGAGTATTTTTGTGGAGGAGCCAAAACAGGTTTTCTTTGCCAAAGCTAAGGCATGTCTGGTCTGGTGGGAAGCACCTGTCTCTTGCAGGCTGCTAGTATCACTGGAGCCATTTGGTCAAGGCTTTGGTGGGAGCTGGGGAGAGGGTCTGCTCCATTTGGGAAATGTCTCATTGATGGAGAGGGGACTGTTTATGCTGTTCTGCCTGTGGATGCTACCCTGAGTTAGGGTTTCATCCATAACATAAGAATAGTAGTCCTGGTGGAGGTCTCATGCTCAGACTCTCTTTAGATGCAGATTTCCTGGGACATATTGAAGATGTGATGATTTTAACTCAGTCTTTACTAAGACTGATTTTTCTTACTTGGTAATTTCCAGGAGACTATGTTCTCATTTCTAATCAGCTATAAATCCTGCAACCCAGGTTAACTGAGAAGTGAATTTAGCTTCAAACTCTACACAGCTACACACCTAAGATTTTGTACAGGCTGTCACAAATGTTTTTAATGGCTTTGGCTGTTGGAAGGTATTTCTGAAATATACCCCAACTGTGCCACGTGTGCTCAAATAAAACTTTCAAGCTTTTCCTATAGACCTGAAAACAACTCTGGAAAGCAACCATGACCTACTAAATGGAAATTACAGCTCTTGGACCTGCCTTGAAAATGGACTCACTGAGAAACAAGATGGAGTGCCAACGTCTGGGTGTGGAGGCACTCCAAGTCTCTCCTGGCTTCCCTCCATCACCAGATTTTGAGGTAAGTGCTTGTGCCAACACAACAGTTTTCCCATATTTATTATTTCTTTATGTAATGCAGCATCATGATCTGTGCACACAGAGCAGTGACAGACCATAAAACTGGAGGAGCACATTTCTCTGCAGGTGGACTAGACCTCTGGGTTGCAAGAGCATTTCTCACAACAAGATACCTCAAATGTAAGGAGAACAGCCTCAGAGTAATCCTCTGTTTGGGCTGTTCTCAAAGTGCAGCACAATTAGGCCTGATCTTCACTCTCACCTTCAAGTATCTCTGCAGAGATACCATATGGATCCACCTGTTGAATCATGATTGTAATTAGCCATCTCAGTGTATAATTGTAGACATTTATAGCAGCTGTGGAAGGAAAACAGTGAATACATTGCCTAAGTGCAACAGAAATGTGTGTCCTGTCTGGGCTTCTAACCATTTTTTCCCAAGCAACATTTAATCTTAAAAAAAAAAATCTTCATTATAAATCAATGCATATCTCATTAGAACAAACTGAGCAGTTTCACTAATAGCTTGCATTTAATTGACATAACTGGGTGAAGGAAATTAACAGTGTACCAGAGCAATATTGGATTACACAATGTCATTAATCCTTTTTTTTTTTTTTAATAAAGGAGCTTTGGAAAATTACTTTGGGAAAAAGAAACTACACTCTTAGGTTTACTCAATGTTCTTACCAATATAAAATGTTGGGTTCATTGGCCATTACCATTAAAATAGACAAGCACAAATCTCCTTTGTAGGAGTGATATATAGAGAGGTTAGATGGAAAGGCTTATTTCTGACTATGGGAAGATCAAGAATTGTGACAGAGAAACAAAAAACCATCAGCTCAGCAAACTACATGATTAACTCTGCTGTGTGCTATCCCCAGGCTTATCAGTGGGACTGTTCATATAACATCTGGTTAAGCACTGCCTAGGTTTTATTTTTATTTCTGTAGGAAACAGTAGTTCAAGTGTTATTAATCCTGGAATAAAGATGTCCAGCTGAGGCTCAGTGTATCTGTTGTCTTACTCATAATAAGTGTGGAATCCAGTTTCAAGCTACTCACTAGTGGAGAATCCCAATGTAAGTGCATTTTTAAATCTTTCAGCACTTAAGGTCTGCAAAGTTGCCAACAGGAGAACTAGTAGGACATAGTCAAGCAAAGAACCCTGTTTAGAAGTTTTTATTTAAATTACATTTCTCAAACAGTAAATAGTCCATCATATAACAAATATTTAAATTATGTGTCTGACAATACAGTTATTAAATATATTAAATACAATTCATTTAAGAACATGTATTAATTAAAATAATTTTTATGTGCTTTTTCTCTAAGTCAGCTCACAAGCATTGTCCATTTCCACACCCTCTCTGTGGAGTGGGTCATACAAACCTCGTGAGCAGGATGTTTCTGTATTTTCTGTCTGATCACCTTAGCTGAAATGCATCATAAAATCATAGAATCTTAGGGGTTGAAAAGGACCTCAAAAGATCATCTAGTCCGACCCCCCTTGCCAGAGCAGGATCACCTAGATGAGGGGACACAAGAATGAGTCCAGGTGGGTTTTGAATGTCTCCAGAGAAGGAGACTCCATAACACCTCTGGGCAGTCTGTGCCAGTGCTCTGGCACCCTTACTGGGCACAGTTTTTCCTTATGTTTACACTAAACTTCCTATGCTCCAACTTGCTCCCATTGCCTCTTGTCCTAACACTGGAAGACACTGAGAAGAGCCTGGCTCCATCCTTCTGACACTTCTGACATGATCTCTCAGTATATTAGTGTCTCTGTTAATGGTCCTTTTTACATCCCATGTTCTCTTTTAGGCCTTTTGGCTGTGGGCTTGTTCACATTTACATGGACAAGTGTAAAGTGTAGACCTAGAAGAAATAGCTCATTTGGGCTCTCTCCTTGCCAACACAGCTCCCATACACTCAAACTCTGAGCAAGCTTAAAGAGGTGGTTAGTTAGAACACTGAAATCAAAATGTAGTGACATAGATGGTTATAGCTGGACTTGATGGTCTTAAAGGTCTCTTCCAATTTCCATAATTCTATGATTCTGTATTCAATAAACTGGAAAAGGGTTTGTTCCTGAATTCCCAGCCCAGCGCCATATTGCCTCTGAGCACTTTTTGACCTCATCTGCCACTGGAGTCAAGAGGAGCTGAAAGACTCCATATTGCAGAGGAGGTGCACATTTGTTAGCCATCCTGCTATGGCTGCAGTGAAAGCTGAAATCATTTCCTTGCTAGTAATCCGTAACTACAGAGCTACTACTTACTGAATCTGCCAGCTGTTTGCAACTCCAGGTATCAGGAATGACTCTCACTCCTAATCGTAGGGAATTCTGATGCATGTAGGGCTAGCTGTATTGGATGTGTATTTGATATAGGTAGAAGGAGAAATATCTGCTTAGGAAGACATCAGAGAACATCCATGTGATGGAGCAATTCCAGTGCATGAAATCTGATTTCATGTAAACTAACTTTGTAAATTAAGTGAAAGGCAGGGGAGGTAAGGGTTGGGCACCCAGGTTACCCATCCACTCTCCTCTCCAACTTTACAGTGCTTTCTCCTTAAAAAATGTGATTTACAGACCCCTTTGGAGTAGGCAAGGTCTCCTTAATCCCAAGGGATAGAGAGTAGATGGAGACACTGGCTAAACCACTGGAAGGATTTTACAGAGCGTGTGGTAACAGGGCAATACTGGAAGAAATGCAATGGAATGTAAAGAAAGTCATGACAGGTGAAACAATTTTTTCTCTGGATTTAATACTTCAAAAGGATAGTAAGGTTCTTGATTTTTTTTTTTTTTATTTGTTATGTTGAAGCCACTTCTTAACTGAGTTACACCTGTTACTATATTGCAAGATGAGAATTTTGCTTTAAATGTTGCTTCTTTGTTTGTTTTTTTTTTTAATTAGTTATGAATTATGCACTTGGAATACCAAGAAAAATAGTGTTCCAGTTTTATAGGTAGTTGAATTTCTTATGGTAAAGAATACCAATATTCAATTCCATGATTTTTTAAAAAAACTAAGTAATTTTTAAACAGGAATAATTAAAACCTTTTTCTTCCTAATTTATCTGTATATTTGAATTCTTAAAAACACAACTGGTTTTTGTAAGGTTTTTAGAGCATTCATGGTAAAAATATAACATTTTTGATACTTTCACAAAAAAAATTTCAACAGAAATATAATTATTACTGTTTATAACAGGCATGGCCAGTAACAATTACATTTTTCTGTAAGCATTGATCTCCACTGAAAAGTGTTTGATGTTATTCTGAGGTATGGTACTTGGAAACAGTGCAACAGATGTGGCTATTGCAATCCCAGATCAAAAATTCAGAAGCCTAAAAAAATTACAACACATTCCCAGAAGATGTAATATTAACACTATCCAATTAGTAAGGCTCTGGTTACACAAAACCTTTTCTGAGAATTTCTTATCTATTGTCTCACATTCAGGAAGGAATTTTTCATTGTTAGAGGTATTAAATGCAGGGTCTCAGCAGTGAACAGTGTAAAAATCTATGTATTAATGTCAAAGTAGACATAATCTATATCAGGGAGTCTCTTTCTTCACACAAATAAACATTTTAAAAAATCACTTTTCCCCCCCCCCCATATATCAAAGACCATACTCTGAGCACTCTTAACATATGTAGACAAACTTTGTACAGTTACAATTTGGTAAGTAAGTATTCTTATTCAAAAGACTGCTTACTCGAGGCAGAGTTCTTACTTGGGCTTGCTGCTTACTTCGAGAGATCCAAAATAAACATACCCTAACTCACAGCAGTCTCACACTGTGTGATTTATAACAGTACCAAATGGATGAAAAAAAAGTTTGATTTGATAATGGTTCTTGTTGTTTTCTAATAAAAACAAAACCAAGCCCTGCACTGTGCTTGCTAATCAACCTCAGAGCATGGTTTGCCCTGTTCACCAACTCATGTTTCCTGGGCTAATAAAACAGGCCTTGATTTAACCACGTAATCTGCAAACAATCCTCTAGTTGAAAGGCAGTAAAAATACAAAGCAAGCTTCAAGAAAATGAGCCTAATGCAACAAATTACAGTTGGGAAAAAATGTTGAAAGCTCTAAAAGTGACTTCTAGGCTTTCGGTATCTCACATAATTTGTATCACTAATAATGTAAATGTCAGAAGAATTTTAAGGACAACTTCTCCCTTATTTACCAGGCTAAAAAGTTCTCAGAGCATTTCTTTGACTTTTTCACCCATTTGCCACTTTCAAAATATCAATAATCATGATTCTAGTATAACCTTACTGGAAGGTTGATGAAAAGATAGGTTAGGTATATTTGTTATGAGCACTGACACGTGAATAAGAAGAGACATAGGGGTGCAAAAAAATATGGGTTTTTTTATTGAATATCCAGTGAATGGGGATGGAGTATTAGTGCATCTGGAAAACAATTAAACAGAGCAGCTAAAAGTCTCGTTTTGTCTTAAGGTTTCAAGAATCTGACTTCCTTTATTTTGCACTGTCAGTATTTTTCCCACTCCCCATTCAGGAGAAACTAACGTGAAAGATCCTTTAAAATTTTGACTTCCACTGGTGGAGTAAAGGCACAAAACATTTCAGCTACCACAGAATCATGGAATCACACAATGGTTTGGATTGGAAGGGACTTTAAAGATCATCCAGTTAGAACCCCACTAGACGAGGTTGCCCAGAACTCCATCTGACCTGTTCTTGAACACTGCCAGGGATGGGGCACCCACAGCTTCCCTGGGCAACCTGTTCCTGAGCCTCATCACCCTCTGAGTAAAGAAGTTCTTTCTAACATCTGATATAAATCTCTCATCTTTCAGTTTAAAACTGTTCCCCCTTGTCCTATCACTATCTGCCCATCTAAAAAGTCTCTCTCTTTTTAATAAAGCTTCCTTGAAGTATTGGAAGGTCTCTCCGTTGCTATAGTGGTAAAGATCCTGATTTTGCATCAAGACATAATTTGGGTAGCCAACCCTACCGAATAAGAAAGGATTATAGTGACACAAGGCAATTCTCAAACCAAGAGACCTTACTGAGCCCTCCATACTTGCACATGGAATTGTCAATTTGCAACCATGCTTTAAACTAGTAGAATTTTTGGGCCAAGCTGAGGGTTACTCTCTGCCACAGAATCAACACAAAGTCAATGCTGATGCAGTGCTTCTCTGTCTAGAAGACATCAGATACACTTTGACATGTAGCAAGCATACAGGTTTAAACAGAAGATTAAAAGATACTTCAGAGTGTATGGAGTGAAAATATCACTTCCAGAAGAAAAAAACAGGGGGAAACAAAAAGTTACCTAGTTTGACCTAGATATGATGCCAGATCACAGAATCACAGAATCACAGAATACCAGGAGTTGGAAAGGACCTCGAAAGATCATCTAGTCCAACCCCCCTGCTGCAGCAGGATTCCCTAGACCAGGTCACACTGAAACTTGTCTAGACCTGTTTTGAATACCTCCACAGAAGGAGACTCCACATCCTCTCTGGGCAGTCTGTTCCAGTGCTCTGGCATCTCAACTGGGAAAAAAATGTCTACATGTATTCACACGGAATCTCCTATGCTTCAGCTTACAGCCATTGCCCCTTGTCTTGTCACTGGGCTTCCCTGAGAAGAGCCTGAACGCATCCTCCCGACACTCACCCTTCACATACTTTAAAGCATAGATGAGGTCACTCCTTAGTCTCCTCTTCTCCAAGCTAAAGAGACCCAACTCCCTCAGCCTTTCCTCATAACGAAGATGTTCCAGCTCCTTCACCATCTTGGTGGCTCTGCACTGGACTCATTCAAGCAGTTCGCTATCCTTCTTCAAGTGAGGGGCCCAGAACTGGACACAATATTCCAGATGCGGCCTCACCAGGGTAGAGTAAAGGGGGAGAAGAACCTCTCTTGACCTACTAACCACACCCCTTCTAATACTCCCTGGAATCCCATTGGCCCTCCTGGTCACAAGAGTACACTGCTGGTTCATGGTCATCCTTCCATCTACCAGGACACCCAGGTCCCTTTCCCCTTCACTGCTCTCCAACAGCTCAGCCCCCAATCTGTACTGATCCATGGGTTTGGTCTTTCCCAGGTGCAAGACTCGACACTTGGCCTTATTGAATGTCATTCAATTTCTCCCTGTCCAACTCTCCAGCCTGTCTAAGTCTCGCTGAATAGCAGCACAACCCTCTGGTGTGTCAGACGCCACTCCACCCACTTAAGTGTCATCAGCAAACTTGTTGAGAGCACACTCTGTTCCCTCAGCCAGGTCGTTAATGAACAGATTGAAAAGTACTGGTCCCAGTACCTACCCCTGAGGGACTCCACTAGACACAGGCTTCCAACTAGAGTCCATCCCATTGACCACGACTCTTTGACTTCTCTCCTTCAACCATTTCACAATCCATCTCACTACCCAATCATCCAGACCACACTTCCTCAGTTTAGTTGCAAGGACGCTGTGGGAGACAGCATCAAAAGCTTTGCTGAAATCAAGATAAACCACATCCACTGCCCTACCCTCATCTAGCCACCTGGTTATGTCCTCATCAAAGGCTATCAGATTGGTTAAACATGACTTCCCCTTGGTAAACCCATGCTGACTCCTTCCAATGACCCCCTTATCCTTGATATACCTAGAGACAGATGTCTAAGTAACTACTTTGCCATCCCTGAATAGGTGCTTAATTCCATACACAATGCTGTCAAGGTTTTAATAACTTCAATGATTCTAGGATCTAGGTTAATTTTTCAGGAAATTATGACAAGAAACTTACAGGTTTTAACTTCTACATGATAATGAACAAAATGACCAGAAGCATTGAGAGAGTCTCCAATAGCTCTCTGGGTCATGGTTATACTTAATTTCAACACTTCCCTGCAGAACTGGCCTGTGTAAGGAGTCTAGACTGCAGAAAAGTGAGAAAAACTTTTCTGACCCACTGTAAAACTGCCCCATATCTCTTTGTTATCTTCTCTGCATTAGAAAAGGTGCAAAGAGGGTATATGCATGCTCTTCCACTCCTCCAGAGATGCTATACAGGCCATGCACTTCTTCTGGGGTATTTTACTAGTGATGAACAGCAACCAGCTGAAAGATAACTTCTCAGTGATTGACCACCTCTTGTGTGAGACAGGAGACCTTATACTTTTACCAGATTTTCGTATTGACTACCATCGCTAGTTGAGCAAAGAGCACAGAATCCACAATATTCAGCAGAGGAGAGTTAAGTAGCCAACTACTTAGGGACTTTTCCCACAACAACCATCTCTCAGCCTTCAGCACACAACCAGGCTCAGAACAACTCTAGGTGAATAATAAGTATATTAGAAGGAAAATTAGTGTCATATGTAGCCAAAGAGGAAGGAAAGTGTATGCAAGATGCAGATTCCCTGGACAGTCTAGCACAGTCAGTGTGGAACAAAACCAGACTTGGCTGTCTCATTGGTGTCGTGCTGCAAATTCAAAGTTTGCTTTGCTTTATTTACTGAAGCATACCCCTGTCACTGCCATGTGCAAGGGATTCTTACACGGTAAACTTATTTCTGAGATAATTCCAACTCGTCAGCAGCAAAGCTCTGTATAAATATTTTTTCCCCTCTGAAGTTCAGGGCTGAAATTGTAGCTGCTTCATTTTTTTTTCAAGACAAACACCCAAAAATTTGCTGGAAATTCAATGCTTTGTCAGATTGCTTTAAAGGTTTTTCCAGCTCTTTCCCTTTCCATGCAGTTATCCATTAAAGAATTTCTCTCAAGATAAGATCAAATGCAGTTAGAAGCTAAAATTCTATGTTTAAATTAACCCTGACCTCCTTCTCTTTTTGTCTTCAAAATGTCTGCCAAATTCTTCTGACTATCATACATTTAAAGGTCCATTTGTCATCAGTGTAAAGTGACATAACAATGAACTTATGCTGCTTTTTTCCTTTCTCTTAAAGGAGAGACGAGAATATTCTGGTGCCAACAAAAATGTGCATGCGACATAAGAGGGGGGTGGGAAAGCTTGTTATCTGCATAAAACAATGAAGAAAAATAATTCTCATTTCAACAGATTCAAGGCCCTTATGTCAGCTGAAGGTGACAAGGCTTTGTAGCATATTTTTTCCAAACTTTTTTTTTCCAAACTTTTTTTCAAACTTTTTTTTCAAGATTGGTCCATTTTCATTTCCATAAGCCTAAAAATATATTAATTGCTTTTTAAAGGGTTTTTGCTAGCTTTATTTTTTTTCTCAAACCTTGTTAAGCATGACCTATCTAAGATTTTGCTGAAAGATTCCTAGAAATCTCAGATGTTTGTGATGAGGTTTTATTGCTTACTCGAAGAAAGTGGCAGTTTAAATGCTCAGGAAAAACTTCTTTTCACCCAGATAGTCTTTGTACACTGGAAGTAGAGAGAACACCAACAGACAAAGTCAGCAGTTATGATACTATTTAAATCCTTTATTCTGCATTACTTAGATTTGCCTTCACACTTTCAACAGATTGCCACTTAAGTGAAGAAAGAATACAACCCATCCCCTAATAAATATATTAGATAAAGGACCAAAGGTACAGTTTGGTGTATACTTTAGCAGGCATCCTGGGTAAAAGAGACACATCTCAAGCATTTATATCTAGCACATAGCTAAAACTTAATACAATATGATAAGGATACTAAAAATGATCTTCTTGAGCTGTAGGAGAAAACCTTCACATTATCAACTTTTTGGTGAAAAGCTGAATGTGTCCAAGGCACCTGAAGTGACAAAGGCTTCTACATAAAGTAGAAACCTTCTGTTTGATTTAAATAGGCTGCTCAGACCTTTCAGCTGAAAAGGGAGGGGAAAGAAAAAAAAAGAAAAAAGAAAAAAAGAAAAATGCATTTGGGCTAAAAATTAGAGGGTTTTAGACTTTAATTGTGTAAAAGTTGAGTCCAAAACAAATAATTTCTTCATGACATATTTCTTACTTGCAGGGTAGCTATTTGAGGTTCTGCAGCCTGATCGATACACTAAATTAAATTCAAGGGGAACTGAAAGAAAAATAACTGGCCCTCATTTCTGCCACTACAGATAATTCAGTGACTGCTGTGAAAATAATGCTACCTCTTAGGAGCAATAGGAGCAATAGGTATAGGTCTGCTAAATCGTATATAACATTCAGGAAAAAAAAACCAAACAGCCTCTCTGCCACCATTACTGTACGTACGTCAAGCAAGAGACCCATTTAAAAGGCCATAAAAAAATGAGAAATACAAGAGAGCAAACTAGCACAGTGTTGAGAGCACATAAAGAAAACCCTTTTGTGGAAGAACTGGTCAAGAATGGTATCGATGCCACAATTAGTTATTAAAAGGAATCTGTGCTATTCGTCACATTAAAGGAAAGAATGTGAATTGCCTCTGTCATTCTGCCTTATATCTATTTTAAACTTAGGAAGCCACTTTAAAGACTCACAAACTGCCAAAGAGACGTATCCTAACCCTGTCTCTCTACATGGAAAATATGAAACTATTGAGGGTGGAAACCTCAAAAATTTTTTCCGTCTTCAGACTGATTCTGTCTATAAGTTATCCTGGTACAGAAATATGCCCCTCCTGGGACTGCAGTGGGGAAATCCCACACTCCATGTCCCCTTTCCTTACCCATACTTTCCTTCTTCTCTTTGATGGGAGAAGGGCTGAGCCTTCATCTTGGTCAGGAAGATAAAGCAATTTCTTTAAACCAAGGCATTATCAAGTTTCCAGTCATACTCTTCCCCAGCTCAATAGCATGGCAGCTCCTACTCAAAGTAGGACCAACCTCTACTGCCAAAGTGCAAGCTAAAAACAGTTTGAGCAGAGATGACTGAAGAAACATTTTTTTCCTCCTGAGAGGGCAGGACTTCATCAACACAGGAATATGTTCTTCACCACTTAGATGTATTTTACCATCAAGAGTGCACCAAATATCCCTGTATAACGCCTGTATCCAAAGTTGAATTTATTTCTTATTTAGAATTTTTTTGTATTATTCTAATTGGTATTTATCTGATGTAACGGTTAAACAAAATAGAAAAGAGGGAAGAGAGGATCAAAGCTGAGCAAATCTCCCTGGGACATCAATTAAGTAAAGAGAAATAAATTTGTTCTTTTCTGCCTCCTTTACAATAAAAGTATATAAATATTGACATTTTCTCATGGGATATGAAATCTGCTTTCTGGCCAACTCTGAATGGGAGATCTTGAGCGACTGTTAGCCCTGGAGTATCACAAAATCATAACAAAGACTCCATGTCAAAGCAGATAAGGACAATGCCCTTCAGAGGACTCAAAGCTGCAGCAAGAGTGGGCATGACGAACACCCTGACAAGTGGGACAGGACAACTGAGGAGCAAAACTGTGTACAGTGCAGCAGAAAAATGGGAACTGAAGACCTTGTGAGCAGCCTGGAGGCACTGCTCTTCAGAGCTGCATCTCATTTCACATGATAAAGGTGCATCTGCTGACCCTTTCCAACCCATGTCTGAGTTGATCATCAAGTGCTGAGGTCTCCCTTGAGATCACCACTCACGTCCTGTTCACTGCTTCACCCACCGTAGCCCAGGAACAAGAAGCAAAGCATGGGTCCCAGTTCTGAAAAGGCTTTACCACATGCTATTTCATTTACAACACAGCTGTCTGTTTCTGCCTGAGCATAGCTCTTTGTTTTCTTTCTGTTCTTGATGATACCTGGGAAGTCCAAAAGTCCTTTTGCAGAAGAATTTGAGACCTTTGGGACTCATTGCTGCCATGTCCCCTGAATGGCAAAGCAGAAAGCCCATGGAATAAGGTAGGAATGAAGTATTAATCATTAAGAGAAGGGAGGACTGAGTGAAAACAGAGAAGCTGTAATTTATAAAGTTAATTTATGCCACAATACTTTCCATATGCTTATTCTCAAGGAGAGATTTACAACGTTGTGTGCAGTCTTACCATTACTTAAGTACTGACCCTGAAAACAAGTTACATAATTTCACTGAAACGGCTGCTGTTTTTTTGCCTTTTTTGTATTCTCCCACAGCCACTTTTAAGCCACTGCATTCCTCTTCTCCACCTTGGCTGCATCTCCAGCTGATGGGTAACGGGGGCATAAGGGAAGGATAGCACAGCTGCAGAGCTGCAAGTCCTGGGAATTGGCTAGGCAGGGGTGCTGGTGGGCTGCACCCCTGCTCCAGGGTGCTACCTATTGGTTGAAAAATAAGTTAGGTTTAGCTGGGACAATGAAATTAAAAGAAAAAAATTCTGTTCTCCCTCTTTCAATGCCCCCACTGCTATCTCAGCTAAGTGCTTAGACCAAGGGTTCCTCTCACTTCATCAGACAAAAACCAAAGCAAGCCTGCCTGGCATGTGAGGCTTTGACACTGAAAATATTTTCTTGCTTACTGGGGGCAGAGAAATTTGTACATCAGCATGCAAAACCCTATCAAAGTCTGCTCTGCAGTGGGGAGCAGTGGCTCTGTTAATGTCTACTGAAATGCATGTGGTAAGGGAAGATTGTAGCAGTGGCGTTGGTGTTTAGTGTGAGAACTGTCATTGTTAGGTGGAAATGGAGCATGTTACATCAGTGATGAAAAATAAAGAGGGCAGGAGGTGGTATCAGGGTAACTAGTTTCTCAAACACAAAGGTGGCCTCCAGCAGGGTCCAGGGACAGCCCTTGGCACAGAAAGGAAGAAGTGGGGCAGGTTCAGCAGATTTAAGGATGAATGAAGGCATGGGAGGAGGGGTGATGAACCACTAATAGAAATAAGGATGATTGGCAATAGCTGAGCAGAACCCTTGAGGTGGGCGCTTGTCTGGGTGAAATGGCTGGTTGTGTTGTATATGACTGGTTCCCACCACTAAGTGGCAATGCAGGAGCCTGAGAGTATTTTTTGAAAAGGCTACAGAGGAATGGAAACACACCTGGAGCAGACACCAGGTTCAAGAACAGTGCTCTATTAAGAACATGCTCCTGCCTCTGGCCACAGCACTTCAGACAAACAGGGTGAGTGCACTGTGGTATGTCACTGCAGGCAGCAAAGGCCAGGCTCCTGCAGGAGAGAAACTAAACAAAACAAAGGACAGTTTCTCACAAGAAAGAAGTGAGATAGTCTAGGAGAGAAAGTGGGAGTCAGCTAGCAGGAGCCTTGCAACTGCACACAGAGGTCTTCGTGCCCTACGTAGTCTTAACATCCTATTCTCCCCACACCACAGGGGGTCAGTCTTATCACACTTACATTTCTTTGATGTGCATTGTTTTTATTATATTTATGGTAGTTGTTTCTGTCCATTAAGTGTGAGTTCTTAATTGGTCAGTATCCTTTGTATGTCACAGAATCATTACAGTTGGAAAGGACCCTCAAGATCATCTAGTCCAACCGATAGCCCTACACTACTCTTACCCCTAAATCATCCACTGAAGAAACACATCTATCCTCCTCTTAAAAACCTCCAGGGATGGTGACTTCACCACCTCCCTGGGCAGCCTATTCCAATATCTAACCACTCTTTCAGGGAAGAAATTCTTCCTAATATCCAATCTAAACCTGCCCTGGCACAACTTGAGCTCATTCCCTCTAGTCCTGTCACTAGTCACAAGGGAGAAGAGGCCAACACCCGCCTCCCTAGAATGACCTTTCAAGTAGCTGAAGAGAGCAATAAGGTCTCTCCTCAGCCTCCTCTTTTCCAGGCTAAACAGCCCCAACTCCCTAAGCCTCTCCTCATAAGGCCTGTTCTCCAGACCCCTGACTAGCTTAGTTGCCCTTCTCTGCACCCTCTCCAGTACTTCAATGTCCTTCTATACTGCGGTGCCCAAAACTGCACACAGTACTCTAGGTGTGGCCTCACCAGTGCCGAGTACAGTGGCAATGTCACCTCCCTGCTCCTGCTGGTCACACTATTCCTGATGCAAGCCAGGATGCCATTGGCTTTCTTGGCCACCTGGGCACACTGCTGGGTCATGTTCAGCTGGCTGTCAATCAGCACCCCCAGGTCCTTCTCTACTGGGGAGCTCTCCAGCCACTCCTCCCCAAGCCTGTAGCGCTGCTGGGGGTTGTTAAGCCCAAAATGTAGGACTTGACATTTAAACTTATAAAAACATACCATTGGCTTCTGCCCACCAATCCAGCCTATCTAGGTCCCTCTGCAGAGCCTCCCTACCCTCAAACAGATCAACACTTCCACCCAGCTTAGTGTCATCTGCAAACTTACTAAGGGTGCAATCTATCCCCTCATCTAAGTCATCAAGAAAGATGTTGAACAGGAAAGGCCCCAACACTGACCCCTGAGAGACACCGCTCGTGACCGGCCGCCAACCGGACTTGACTCCATTGAGCACAACCCTCTGGACTCGGCCATCCAGCCAGTTTTTGATCCAGCCAAGGGTGTGCTCATCCAAGCCACGAGCAGCCAGCTTCTTTAGTAGATTGCTGTAGGAAACTGTTGTCAGTATACTTTGTGTATGAAGGTGTTACTTAATAATTGGTCAGTGCCTTTTCTGTAGGAAGGTCATTATCCTTTCTGGAAAAGTACAAATTCTACGTTATGGATCAATAAAGTGATTCTGATTGCCATCAGCAAACAGGGTCCGTGCTTTCCATATGCCACAGTGCAAGAAGACAAGCATGGGATAATTTGACACAGGGAAGCCCCTGGGGGTTTGACTTGACTTCCAAAACAGAAGCTAGCAAGACCATAGTGCTCCACAAGCCTGGGTGCTTCTGCTGTGCATGTAGGAAAATGCTTACGTCTTCAATTTTTCTAAACTCGTGGGTATAGTGACGCCTAGTGGCAGTATAGCCCCGTTGTACACGTTGTGCCACAGACACCTCCGCCTATGTGCTGCTCTGCATCACTGCATTTCCAGACACCGTCACAACAGCCAACAGCAAAAGAAGGCTCTCAGAATAAATGCTTCCCTGTATGTCTACGAGCTGCAAATGCTGAGGAGGCAAAAGAAGTCTTGGCTGCGCTGAAGCTCCATAAGATAAGGTATCTATATGAGCAAACCTTGTCAACCTTGTTAACACAGGGAGATGAGCCTTCCAGACTACAAAATGCATTTTCCTCTCAGTGTCCCTGGGAAATAAGGATGTGCTGTCCTTCCTGTTCTGGAAACGGAGACTGAACCACAGGCAGACTGCACAACTTGCTTACCAAAAGAGCCAACAGCAAAAGAGGAACTTGACTCACCTGCCTAGTGCTTTCCCCTTTAGATATTTCCTCCCTGTTTTCCATGCTGAGGTGAAGACTGTGCTGCAGGTCCAGTTTTGTGGGGGATGCGCACTAACCTGCTGTGAGGCCCAGGGCAATGCAACTCCCCTATGTGCACAACTGCTGCTTGCTGATAGGGTGTTGGTGGGACAGCAGACTAGTTACCTGCTTGGGAAATGCATAGCTCATCCTCTCATTTGCACAATAATCCCTTTTCTGCTCATTTACCTGCCTGTCTCCTCCACTCCATGCAGGGATGCTTCAGAAAACATTTGTTTGGATTTTGGTGTAGTCTTTTTCTATGGCTCCTCCTTTTTCCTAGACTAGGGTCTCTGCTGCCTCTGTGGATAGCCTGCTGCACTAAGCATCTTAGTCTCACACCCTCCTCTCATCAGACCTTCTCCCTCACTCTCATCCTCCCAGAGTGATGACTCACTGCCATTCCTAATTTTCATCCAAGTCTTGCATCCCACTCATTTGCAGCAGGAGGCCTGAAGTATGGAGCCCCAGGAATGCAGGGCTGCTGAGAGGGGAGCTCAGTGTTTCAAGAGGATGTGTCTCTGAAATAACCCCCCACTGGAGAAAAGCTATCTAGTGTGGTCCCAGGGAAGTGACACGAGGCTGCCTGCCCAATCCAGCCCCATATCCCCTGCTTTTGCTCCACAGACACGAGCATAGGAGAGACTGGATGGATGGATATCTCTGGGGCAGAGAGCCTTCAGCCAGGGCCCATAGGACCAGAGCAGAGCAGGCAGGTCCTGGCATTGCTAGATCAATCCTTGTGGATCAGTTGCCATGGAAACATGCTGGGGAAGAGGGAAGACAGTCATGGGAACAGAGAGCATCTGTACTCACCCAAACGCCGGCTGCAAGGGTGGACATTTCCTCCTCAGCCCATGCTCGAAGTGTCCGTGAGTGGCAGGACAAAACAGCGCTTGCTGCTTCCTCTCCCCTGTATCAAAAAACGTTTTGCAACGTGAAGCTCACAGGCCTCTTCTTTTATTTGGGGTTGTTCTCTCTCCCAGTTTCAGCCTCTTCTCTGGAGACTGTGAGGAGTGAACCTGGAGGATATCTCAGTTGTGCTTCCAGGTAGAAAGGGAGGCAATTGGGCAAGGTGGATTCTTGCAATCTGTAACAATACACTCCTGCTTCAGGCTTCACTTGTAAGTACCTACCTCAAGCTGTTAGACACATGCACTGCAGACCAGCAAAGGAAAATGCAGCAGAAGTAGCCAGGAGCAGGTTGTTGCACTGTGCACGCACTCTGTGTGCATGGCTGCATGCAGAAATAGCACCTTGGGGCCATACTTTGAAGTGTTGCATTACGAATATCTGTTTGGTGTATAAGCCCTGAACTATGCAGTATAAAAGCTTTCACGTTTCTGAAGGATTTGGGTCCAGCCTATCTTTAGCCCTGTGAGTGGTGTTACCTGTGTGCTCTTCGTGAGCCTCCTGGGTATCACCTGGCCATGCAATGTCTCAGCAAAATCAAGGAACTTTTAGTGTCTGTTGTTAGAGATGAGGAAATGCAAATTCCTGAACTTAAGGACAAAATCCAGTACATGCTCAAAGAAATCTGGGTATTAGCTGCTTCCTCCCTCTAGTCAAGAAAGAGGCGGAAAAGGCCAGAGCCTTCTAGCAGTCACTGGGGATAGAGAAATGGTGTACCTAACGGGGAGGAGAAGAAAGTAGTGCTTCCACAAGCGGTTTCTATGCATCTCGTTTGTCCTTCAGGAATAAATTGCATGGGCTGAGGTGTAGCTGTAGGTGTAACTAAAGCTGGAGGGAGCATGGGTTTACTGTGGATTCTGCCTCCAGCCTTGAACCACCTCTACTTCTCCTGCTCCTTCCTTGTGTCTTTGGATACCCCAAAAGGACTTGCTAAGCAAGAGGTTGCATTTCTTTATGGGATCCAAAAACACCCAGTGGACTTTCTCATCCTCACAAATTCACTCCTCCTGCTCACCTTCCTCTGTATCTCCAAAGCTGGAGTTCCAGGGGATTGGAACTCAGGAGTGATCACCTTGTGAGGTGTGGTGGGAGCACCCTGCCACAGCAGAGGTGATATTCAGTATCCAACACTGAATTCTCCAGGGCCAAATGCACATAGAGACCCACGAGGATCTTGGCTACTCCACCTGAAGTGGGTAATAACACCTCCTCTGTAGCCTGTGCTGCCCAGCATATGTTTTGTTTTCACTAGGACTGGAGCTTGCAGTGTCCAGCTGAGCTGCTGTCGCACTGGGATTGACAATTCAGTGAAGTGGTGTCCTTCCCAATAAGCCCAACGTTAGCATGTCATTGGAACAGGAAACTTCAGCTAATGGACTGCAATGATTTCTGCCAGGTCCTGCAATGTTTACTTAGGGCCAACTTATCATTTTAATTTGTGGGTTATCATTGAGGCAGAGCATTTTACCAGTGCAACTTCTAGTATCACCACAGAGAAAAACACAATTACATTTTTATTGCAATGAAGTGATTAAAAAAAAAGTTTGAGCAAGATTTGAAGAGAAGCTAAACTCACTGTTAATGAGTCCAACTACCAACGAGGTTGTATGTGGTATTTAAGAATTCATACATTTATATAGAAAGCCACCATGTCCACAGACCAAAAAGAAACTGAGCTAAAATAAGCCTGTAAGACTTTTCACAATGAATTGCAGTATTAAGAATGATGCTGATTAACAATAATTGGTATCTATAAACACTTTACAGAAAATGGTTATTTAATCCTCACAATAGCTGTCAGTAGGTAAGTGATTAACATTACTTTGTTAGACTCCACGTGGTTAACATTCTTTCTGCACTAAATCCTTGGAGGGAAACAGCAAGGGTGTTTCTCCATCTGATTAAACATTGAAAAACCCATCAAATCACCTTTCTCATCCAGAGGAGCTGAGACAGGCAGATTTTGCCCAACTGCCCAGAGAGCCTGAATAACTCCATCCAAACAGTTTTTCTGGACTAACAGAAGTTGGTCTGATGAACTGTCTCAGTTCCTCTTGAGACTGGTATGTACTTTCTCCAGAGAAAGCTTGTTAACTCCCCACCCTCTTTCAAGATATTCCAGGAAGTCAGTCCCTTACCTTGTCCTGTCTATGTGGGGAGCATGGAAGGCAAAAAAATGCAATTTCTTTTGGTCTGGAGCACCCATACATCAGGATTAGCTTGGGGACAAATGCAATTAACTGGGCCCTACCTTGAATAACTGTCTTTTTTTGCGGTGCTTTGTGTTTTTAGGTTTGTGTTTTATTTTGGTTTGGGTTTTTTCTGTTGGTTGGTTTTGTTCTTGTTAGTTGTTTGTGGTTTTTGGATTTATTTTCATTTCCATTTCAGAGAGTCTCCCAACGTGCTGACATAATGGAGAAGTCAGAGATTTTGAATGCGAGCAATTGCAGGAGAGAGCAAACAATATCAGCTTTCAAAAGCTATTCAAACCTTGACCTCCCAGAAGTTTCCCAGAGCTCATGGGAGGACAACAGAGCCAGGGCACACTGTGCTTTGTTGAAGCCTCTGGTGCTCTGTGTTTTGACAACCATTTGTCCTATTCCCATATTAAGCGATCTTTGGCCATTTCCCATGCATTTCAGAGCTGAGTTGAAAGCATCACATATCTCTTGGATTTTTGTGCTGCAGGAAAGTGCTGGCTTAGTCTTTGGAAAGGTTGGAAGGATGGGGTGACAGGGTGGCTGGCTGAGTATTTCATGACTGTATTATTGTTCAGTATGGACAGTAATCACATTATTAATCAAACCTGCTGAGTGCAGCCACAGATGCTTAGAAGCAAGGGCAGACCTTTGTGTGTCATTTCCAAATACAAGTGTTTCCCTACCTGAGGATCAGATCAAATTATTTTCCAGCTGAACACTACAGAAGATATTATATACTAATCTGAATGTTTGGGCACAGTCATGCAACTTCATCATGGGAGAGAGCACCAGGGCAGTCTCTGAAGCCAGCAGCTTATTGCTTCCAGAGGGGCTGAGCAGATGAGTGCAGCAGCAACCTGTGACCCAGGCTGAACTGCCTCAGATTTGCAGGCTTGAAGGGGTCGGAAATGCTCCCTTTGCACACCTGCATAGCCAGTGCTCACCATCTGTCTCTGAAAGGAGACACGGCACAGCACTGTCAAGAAAAACACTGTGAGAGTTGTGCAGCATCTCTGAACAACATGCCTGCTTGCTCACATGGCCAAACTGATGCCATAAAAGTCATCCAAAGAGCACTCTCAGAGACAAGAGTTTAAGGGTTCTGAAAGAAGCATTCCTTTAATGATGCCAGGTGTGTGTGGGAATTTCTCCTCCTAACACACACACGCTCCCCTGAGCGGGAACCATCATTTTGTAGACATACTACATATTCAGTAAATTCCTTTGAACTCATCTACATATTCATAAGTTTTATTTGATAGTCTAATGTCCTTGGCACTTGCATAGTTGCTCTTCTTGGTGGTGTCTGGTGGTCGTTACTTCATCCTCCTCTTCCTCTCAGGTCATTATCGGCCACGAAATGAAGATGCAGATTTGTTCCTTCATCTTCTTGGCACCTTTCCAATCCCCATAATCAAATGTTTCACTTTGATGTGCTGTCTTAACAACATAAGCACCCCTTATCTGTTCTTTATAGTTACATGAAGCACTGTGTTAGCCAGCCAAATCCCCCTTATCTAAACCCTTCTGGGTGTTAATAAGCTTACATGTTATGAAATTCCTTATTCTAAGACAAACGTCAAGTTAGTTTGCTGAACTACAGTAATGCATTCTGTTATATTCCAGTTTAACAAATTCTTAAACCTATTGATCATCCATGAAAACACTTACCAAAAGTGTGTGCTGTCACGCCATTGGAATAGCCGATGGGAAGAAGAGGGGTAGGAGCAGGGTGAGCAGAGGGCACCCAGTGAAGAGGTGCGTCCACAGCCCACATCAGTAGAGTAAATGCAGGGATGGATATTGCATGAAGCAAAGCAAAGAAGGGTAAACATGCTAGGGCTATGAATTTCCTTTCAAGAGCTGGATGTCTGGCTGCTTTAACCTGCCTTTGAATCTTATCACCTTGGGGTATTAAGAAAAGACCTGGAGGTCAATGGGGTGGACTACCCTTAGCCATTTAGTAGGAAGTAGGCCCATGATTTCCAGAAACTGGAACCAGTGCAGCTCAAGATGAAGTATGTAGGAAAGACTTTTCTGCTGAGTTTGAAAATGAGGGATAGCACTCTGTATTCCTGCTCTGTCAGGAATTGGGAAACAAAGGCTCAAGCATAATCCCATAAGCATCATTCTGGAAGCTGGTGTAAGACTTTACAAACTCTTATGTATCTCTTATTCAGGGCAAGAGGGAGAGCCTCAGCGGACTTCACTTGTAACTGAAAGGACCTCTGTAATTTGGGGCTGAATGTCTGGAGGACATGGACTCAGAGGTCACAACCTGCAGGTCTAAGGACAGAGATCAGAGGAAAGCAAGTTTTCAGAGAAGTTCACCACAGTCACACAGATTCATGATTTCTGAGGTCCTCCACCAGCAGGCAGACCGGTGTTCTTCCATAAGCTGTGCCACCTCTCTGAGGCTCAGTTTCCCTAGGTATGAAATGTATTGAACATCCCAAACCAGACACCCCACACTGCTGTATATTGGAGTCCGTACCTAGCAAAGTATAACAAGAATACACAGAACTCACTCCAGCTGTGGCTGGGGTAGTGGAAACAAACACTTGTTTTAACACCTGAGGAGGACTCCACAGCACAAGCACATCTTTTTTCCTACATCATTTTCTGCGGACTTAGAGCCTTAAAATCTCCCTGAGTTTGCAGTCACCTGTCAGCAGACAGAAGGCTGCATGCAGTGGTTGACAGCAGAGACCAAAGTTCACAGGCTTCAGTGAGACTAAGGGAATGATTTTCTCTCTGCAAGACAGAAGAGAGTGTCAAATGCCTGCTTTTCTTAATGATATTTTCTTTGGCAATGGTCTAGAGACTAAAAATACAGCTTATCCTAAAGGAGGGGTACAGCTGATTGCACACACTGCTGTCTTCAGGAAAAATAAATATGAATTCAGATTGAGAGGTGCAGCAGAGAAGAATAGCATTTTTTATGCTTTGGGGGCCCACTAAAGGACCTTGGAGGTTACCAGGTCTTTTCTCCTGCTGCAAGACAGAGTCAGGTAAATAAACTTAAAGGATTCCTGACTTGAATGCTTATGTCTAATCTGCTCTTAAAAGCCTCCAGTATGCGAGCACCCTCCTATTCTGAATTTAAACCCGTATCCACCTTATGACAGAAAAGGTATGGACACCAGAAGAAAGGAAGTAAAAGCAAAAGTCTGAGTGAAAAACATGGCCTTTTCCATCCATTTAGGAGGCTGCCTTCTAAGATGAATCCAAAGAATTCTAGGCAAAGCCAAAGTCATTGTGAGTGTTTCCACTAACATCACCAGGTGGTAATTAAGAAAAGGTTTTCCAGAAGTTACCATAGAACAAAACCATTTTAGATTGAATTTAATTTTCACTGTACTGAATATGACAACAGCATCAGACATTAATGCAATTTTGAGAAATAATATAACAGTGATGGCTTGAGGATTTCCAAAGCTGATCCTATGTCTTTTTCCATAGGACTTCTCAGACTCTTCTGGCTCTGTTGCCACTTCACCAGTTCCAGAAAACTGTCAGTTAGGTTGGGCACCTCTAAAACCCACAAGTAACAACACAGTTCTGCACTGAGCTGGGAGGAAACATGCTCAAAGACACTCCATCTCTGTGCAAAAACTTGTGCAAAGGAAAATTCTGACAGTACCTGCAACTTCAGTAATACAAAAAAGTTGTATGTGTAACTAACTAGCCATTCACACATAGTACCTCTGGTGAAATTCCTTACTGTGCCTAGATTATAGTCCCCAGGTGCAATTCCCAGGTCCAAGGTGCCCAGCGCTTGTCTAACTCTGACATTGGTACCACTCAGGGGAGCCCCCACCAGTGCCCTGTACTACAGCACAAGTCACACAGATGGATTTTGCCCCCTTCCACTTTTATATCTTAAGTATGTTTACATCTGACATGACCATCAGATGAAGGCCTTTCTCAACAACACTTAGAATACATGTTATGTATGTGTCCCTGTGCTAAAACACATTATCAGCTGTTCCAGCTACCACTGTTCCTGCGCTGCTAATGCTCTCCCTTTGCAAGATGTCAGACTATAACATCTGACCTTAAGAAACAAATGAAGTTAAAAATTGCTGATTGTGACCAGCAAAACATGTATGTATAGGCTTGGCTTTAAAAGTGAGCATGAGATTAAGAGTTTTATTGAATAAAGCTGGATTTTGGCTATGCAATTGCTGCAATTTCTGCAAATAAGTGTCTCTGCCCAGAAATCAGTGAGGGTTACTTTTAAGAAGCACTTCACATTCAGAGGCAAACTTGTTAGTAACTCTCAAAAACAATGCAGGCTTTATTTTCCCTGCCTCTTATTTTTAACTAAAAGTATGCTGCAAAATCTTCCTGAAAAAAAACAAAAAAAGTTAAATAAAAAGACTTCAAAAGTATCTCCCAGTAAAATAGTTCACGTTTGACAACTGATTCTGTCACCATGCAGAGATTTTGGGCACTGCTGGAGCTACTGTGCACATTGTTCTGTGAATAGTGATGTCAGTCACCCAAATGGCACCCTACAGTGAAAAAAAATGCCCAAGAAATTGTAGGATTAGGCAATCACTGAGCTCTTTTCTTAAAGGATGGAACTTAAAGCAAACTGGGGGAAAAACTGTTCTGGTGATGCATTATGTGAACGTGGAAAGAAATCAACACTGTATTAATTAAAGAAAAGATTTAGTATGTCAGTACATCATTAAAAAACTTATAGAAACATTTAAGTAAAGAGAAGGTAGACTCTAAACAATTAAAATAGAGCAGTGGGTATTACATAAGACTTTATGCCTAAAATTAGAGTAAAAACATCTGTCAGTTGGGGATCTTGTGAAGTCCTCAGTACTGTAGTTATCTCAGTACATTATCTTACAGTAAAAAAATGCAATAGACTACAGACATTAAACAGTGATTTTGTATCTTACTCCATAGCTTCATAAGATCTAAACACAGATCCTATATTTCTTGAAAAAGGCCTATGTGTAGTTAGGCAACCTGTGGAAGCTTAATCTGTGCTATTAACTGTGTCTAGCTCTGAGGGACAGAGACAGATGCCATCTATTCGGGTGGTAGGGAGAATGCATCCTCTGCCTTCAACCAGGATCTGAAGCCATCTGTGCCATTCTGCTGGAGGAGAAGCCAGGTAATTTTGATCCATTTCAGTTTTATCCTCAGTCAGTGAATAACAGGGTAGCTTGGTACCGGTTACTGAATCATAGGGCTTCTTTTATTTGATGTGTATTCAGGAAGCCATGAGAGGGGTTGGTTCTGTCCTTCAACACTGCACCTATGCAGATTGCTTATTACTTGATGTACATCTAGTTACTCATTTGTGTGTTTTTGGAAGAAAAATAGGGGAAAGAAGATAAAAATTGGACCTGCTTCAAAAATTTCTGATCTCTTCTGACCAAAAAGGAAATAATTTGTTCTTGTTATGCAATGAATATGGACATAGTGTGATGTGGAAGATGCCAGGCCTCACACAGTATGGTAAGAATACAAATAAAGGTCAAATAAATCCAGTTCTGTAAAAGAGCATGTTCTGGGGAATTTCACAGTAGTATTTTATTTGGAAATATTTCAACATTGTTTATTTACTCAATAGCAAATTCATACTTTGCAAGTAGAATAAGATAGGGAGAAAAAATGTTGGCAAAGAAAATATCCTAAATTCTGAAAACTCTCTATAAAAATTAGTTAGAAATCAATCTGTTCTCTGATAAACCTGTCAATTAAAAGTGTGAACTTCCTTAGCATAAAATACACAAATAAAACAATTATATCTCTGGTCTTCAGGTGGCTGGGGAAGCCTTGTTTACCTAAGTACCTGAGCACAGCTGCATTTTAGCTTCAAGCTCTTGTCAGCTTCATTAGCTGGTCACCAAAGATGCCCACGATGCACTGTGAGCAGCCCCAGCAGTGGTCAGCTGGAGCTCTGAGGAACCCTTAAACAACACCTGGTGGAGAGGTGAATTTTTCACTTTCTAGTTTCTTCTCTAGTTTTCAAGGATCCTGACTCTGTGCAGAGACGCTGGAATGAGAAAAAAAAATCCAAAACCAAAACACCCCACCAGCAGTACAGACTTGTCCTTAACATGACATTCCTAAGGGACAGATCCTGTACAAGGCTGCGGTCCTACCTAACCTCCTCTTTCCTTCACCAGGAAAGGTTTAGACTAGATATAAGGAAAAATCTCTTCAATGGAAGAGTGGTTAGACATTGGAATAGGCTGCCCAAGGAGGTGGTGGTTTCACAGTCCCTGGAGGTGTTTAAACAGCATCTAGATGCAGTATTAGGGACTTGGTTTAGTCTTAGGGACATGGTTTTAGATGACAGTGATAGGTTGATGGTTGGACTTGATGATCTGAGAAGTCTCTTCCAACCTTCATAATTCTGTGTTTCTGTGAATTGGTTGCAGAAAGAGGTGACTTTTTACCACCCTTTGAGGCACTGTAGCTCCATTCCCAGCTTTTTGGGGGTGACACCCTACCTTCTGACTGTCTTTTTTACCATCGGAGCAGAGCAGTGGCCAAAGGAGCAGTAAGGTGATACCAACATGCAGGAACCATGACACTGCTGAAAAACATGGATTTAATCACAGTATCACAATATCTACTGAGCTGAAAGGGAATCACTAGGATCATACAGTCCAGCTCCTTATTACCAACGAAAGCCACTTCCCTTCAGAAAAGCTTGCTCAGCTGCAAGTGTTCAAGCTGTCACTTAATCTTCTGCCCCTCCAAACTTGTTTCTGCAAAGGCCATGACAGAGGTAGGCTTTTCATTGGGAGAAGCTGAACCATAGCTGGTACAGAAACAGCTGGGGACTGAGCTTTTTCTTTAAGCTGGTGGTAACTGAAGTCCACTGATGGCCCCCAAAGTCCACTGCTGACCCCTGAAGTCCACTGCTGGCCACACAGGGGCTTTGCTCAATAGGTGTTGACGAGTGCAGCTAATGAGCTTTACTTCTGCAACATCACCCTGGGATGTGGATTGCTTAGAGTGAGGTTCTATGGACATCAGTAGTCCCACTGACTTCAGGGAGGCAAGCATGGGACAAGTATCTTCCACCACACTATCAGGAGTTACAGACCAAGACATCTTTCTTGTTTGATCTCAGCAAGTGTGGGAAAGTGCTGAGCACTGATTAAATACTTGCAAGAAAATAAAGGTTTTCACCAAAATGGCTTTTTAACAGAGATTTATTTTCACTTAAACTGTTGACACAGGAAAAAGGAATTATTTTTCACATAAAATGTCTCTTTGAATATTTCCCTAAAACCATTGACAAATGTTTTATAAACTGTGATTTTTATCAAGACGAGACCTTACCATGTGAATGAGCTGAGGCAGATACAGAGAGACAAATTAGAGCAAATGCTATTATACTTATTCCCACAGAAGACCAAATAGAGATTTCTATGTCTCATAGACAATCATAGCAAGTTCTCCCCCTCCAATAGCAGGGCCAAGGGAGACAGAAGAGTTAAAAAAAATGAATGAAAGAAAAAATGGCACACAACACAAATGCTGCTCTCAGTAAAATCCCTAAATATTGCTCTTATTCAGCGTATCTGTCTGTGGCTATAGTAAAGTTCATACTGCTCAAAAACAAGCTCTGTTGACCCAGTGGGACCAAGATTGCTGCAGAAGACGAGTTGTGGTCCCCAGTAAGAAGACTAAATGTTTGTTAAGGACATTTGTGAAAACTGTCTGAAAGCACTGGGGTCATATATATGTCAGCATGGCAAGACATTGACAGAGCAGAAGTATAATCAGCCTTCAGAGGTATTAATATTGCTGCTGCCAGTGTCAGAGAGCTGGGCTGGTTCACGCTTCTTACCACAATACTTTCCAAAAACCTGCCAGATGCTTTTCATTTGTGACTTTATTATAGAAATCCATGAAAACACCTATTTTGTCCTTTTTTAAAAAAAAAATTTAACTTAAAAAGAAAGGGGGTTTTATGCTTCAAAATGAATGCTTTAATCTTTTGTGTTAGTATCAGAAGTTTCTTCTTTTTGTTTTGTTTTCATCCATTTTCTTGCCACTATTTTTTCTTTGCCACAGAAAGAAAGAGGTCAGGAGAATAAGAACAGGCTTTTGGAAGAAATGGATGTTCCTGCAATGACTTTTTTTATTTCTTCAACGTGTAAAATGATAGAGAAGTAGAAATAGACTTAGTTTTGAAAAAACAAAACTAAAAACAATGAAAATGGATTTTGCAACTTTTTTAAGGGCTAAAATGGACCACAAGTGTAATTGAGAATTAAATTAAGCAGAACTTTTTGTCTAGAATATTTGGTAGAAAAAATTAAGAAAATTTAGACAATTTCTAAGAGGGACTTCTATTGCAATGTATTTTCTTGTGAAACAATTTTGATTTTAAGTCTCCTAAAAGCAAAGCAGCAAGCTTTGTTTACCAGAATAAAGTCAGTCTTACATGACCAATCTAGTCAGAAATTATTGCTGACATAGAATCATAGAATCATAGAATCATCAGAGTTGGAAGGGACATCAAAGATCATCTAGTTCTGACACCTAGCAGGGACACCACCCTGGCAGGGACACCAGCCACTAGATTGGGTTACCCAGGGCCCCATCAAGCCTTGTCTTAAAAGCTTCCAGGGACAAGGCTTCCACAGCCTCTCTGGGCAATCTGTTCCACTATCTAACCACCCCCATAGTGAAGAACTTCTTCCTAATATCCAACCTAAATCTGCCCTCCTTTAGCTTACACCCATTTCCCCTGGTTCTATCACTGACCTCATAAAAAGTCCCTGGCGAGCTTTCTCGTAGGCCCCCTTCAGATACTGGAAGGCTACAATAAGGTCTCCTCGGAGCCTTCTCCTCTGCAGACTGAACAATCCCAAGTCTCTCATTTTGTCCTCACAGGAGAGGTGTTCCAGTCCTCCGATCATTCTCCTGGCCCTTCTCTGCACTAACTACAGCACCCCCATATCCCTCTTGTAATAGGGGCTCCAGAACTGGTTGCAATATTCTAAGTGGGGTCTCACGAGAGCAGAGTAGAGAGGGAGAATCACCTCCCTCAACCTGCTGGCGACACTCCTCTTGATGCAGCCCAGGATACAGTTGGCCGTCTGGGCTGCAAGCACACACTGGTGGCTCATGTTGAGCTTCCCATACGTGAACACCCCCAAGTCTCTTTCCTCAGGGCTGCTCTCAAGCCAATCTTCACCCAGCCTGTATCGGTGCTTGGGATTGCCCCGTCCCAGGTGTAGGACCTTGCACTTAGTCTTGTTGAACTTTGTGAGGTTGGCATGGGCCCACCTCTCCAGCTTGTTCAGGTCCCTCTGGATGGCATCCCTCCCCTCCAGCCTTTCAACCGTTCCACACAGCTTGGTGTCGTCGACAAACTTGCTGAGGGAGCAGTCGATGCCACTGTCCACGTCGCTGACAGAAATGTTGAACAAGACTGGTCCCTGTACCGATCCTTGAGGGACTCCACTTGTCACTGGCCTCCACTTGGATGTGGATCCATTGACAGCCACTCTTTGGGTGCGGCCATCAAGCCAATTCCTTATCCAGCGAGTGCTCCATCCATCAAACCCATATTCCGCTAGCTTGGAGACCAGGATGTCATTAAGAATGAGGAATCATTTCTGTGGACTCATTTTTGAAAAAAAGGAGACCAGGTACCAAGTACCAGGTATTTGTTCACAGTGTAGTGATGCACTTTTTACTTATTGCACAATCTGTCTAAATGTCACTCTTCTGGATCACCATTCCATTAAAAAACACTTTTCAATGTCAGGCTTGCACATTTCTGTTTTCTTGCTTTGCCAAAATGATGTAATTTTCCACCAGCCCTAGCCATTTGCTAAAGCTCATTGTCTCACCTTCACTCCTTACTGATCCCCACTAGCCCATGGCTGGACTTTAACGTACTCACTGGAACAAGACGACCTGCAAGTCACAAGATTGTCATTCAGGATACATACCTTTAACTTCACCTTTCACTGAACTCTTAAGTCCCATACTGGTTATGGGACACTCAGAACAGATGTTTCCAGAAAAGAGATGTATCCTTCCTCACAGGTCTAAACTATCTTAGGCTATTTTTTTTTTTTTTTGGATGCTTAATCATAACTCCTCACAAGCCCATCACAGGTGACTTGCAGCAGTAAATGGTCATTCTGATACTGTTCCATGAGTCCCTCTGAAAAAGTCAAAGTAAACTTGAATGCCTTCAGGTTCTTCTAAGGCCAGTAACCATAGCATGAACTGGGCAAAGACAAATACCAGGTCTGCTATTTTGCTTATATCCATTCACCAAGTTAGTAAAAGACTGGAATAAAATGACTAAACACTTGCCCTTCCTTCTGTTTCAACACTTTTTCTGCAATCTGTTCTACACGGAATCGGGCCATTAACACTTAGATGTAGGCATACGTCTGAGGCTGTCTGGGTGCAGCCTTGCAGCTGGAATGTGACTGTCTCTGCTGCTCGTTAAGTCTAAATGTCTCCCGGCACCACTCTGCCTCGCTATGCCCCACTCCTCTGTACTCTAGGGAGACTTGAAATTGTAGCCAAATTTACTTCCTCTTTCATCTCCATGATTAGTTTCTGACACCAAGAACATCAGTATACGGCTGGATTTGCTTCTAGGTTAGATTTTTCTTTATTAGTGCCTAAACTCTACTGATAATCTTTCAGTCATTTTTCTTTCCCAGACCAATTCCACGCACTGTCACTGAATCCATAAGAAATTTCTCTTATTATATCTTCTCTTTTATGGTTTTCAGAACTCATAAGAAGTAGTGATAAGTTGCTGCAGTCATATTATTAAAAAAATGCTCAAAAATGTGTGTCTTATTTCTGCTCTGAATATGCTCACCTTTATTTCCTAGCTATTAGGCCATACGTTTAATTTCTCTGTGCAAACTGTTGCACTTTGTGATCTACCTACCTTCCCTTTTGCACAAAGCAGACCCACCTCCCCAGGACTTTCATGATGTGTCTTCTAAATGTCTCCTCTTGTAGCTCTTTTCTGGTCTGCAGCCCATTTTCTGACATCCTACATGTACTGTGGCTACGAGAAGAGGACACAATATTTCAACAAAGAACAGCCAGTGCACGAACAGAGGAAATATGATTTCTCCCTTCCCATCCAGACAGGTGAAATTTCTTCAAACATTAAAAATAAGCCACTTCTTCAATAAAAAAGTAAAGTATTTTATATATGCTTAAATATTCATTTTAATGCATATTTTAATATATTTTTTAACATTAGTATTTATTTCAAATATACACATTATGGAGATTTCAATAGCTGCTCAGCAAATTTTAGCTTAATGAAAAGAGACAAGTAGAAGAAAAACCTAGCCACTTCCCATTTCATCAGAAGAAAGCCAGAGTGTTGGCTGAAATATTTGTTGTTGTTACTCCTGTTTCATGTCATTTGAAAAGAGACATTCCTTACAGGTGAATATTCTTTCAAAAATTGCTCCTGTGTGATTCCATTGCTTGTTTCATGCTAGGGCCAAACAGAGCCCACATCTGTGGAGGTATCAAGACCCTGTTGTAGGTGTTTAACCTACATCGCTGCTAACAGGAGGCAGAAGCTGATGCAAATCTCTTTGCTCATTACATTAGTTTTAAAAGCCATTATTTATTTTCAAACACGGGAGATGATACTAAAAGCGAAAGTCTGGTCCACAAAGCAGTGGAACTTGTACTCCTCTAAATTTGTTAACTACAGAGATTTTTTTGGCTCAGCACCCAAGAGAAAACCAAGACATTTATGCAGTTTCTTTGACTCTTTTCTCTGGTTTTGGGGTCAGATCCTAGACCATGTTATGGTATCACTCTTCTCATATTTTAAGAAAGCAGCATCCTTGATAGTGCTGTAAATGTGTGTTTTGCTTTGTTGACTCATCGATCCCTTGTGGAAACTCCAGGGGCTCTATTAGCAGACACTAATAGCCCTGCTGTTGGTGTGCAGGGACTGTAACAGCCTGCAGAGGGACATCCAGGAGCCTGCACCTCCAAAGGTGAAGCTCCAGCAAAAAGAATATAAGTTTTCAGTCAAGAATCAGAATTCCGCCAGCAGCAGGCTTTTACCATATCCTCACGCAAAATCTTTCACAGTCACTAATTTTTTTTCCTTTTTTTTTTTTTTTCCTAGCAGAATGAACTAAAAGCACAGGAACTTCTGACCCAGCATTTTTTCTGTTGAGTGATGTAGAAAACAGAAGGAAGATCTACTTTTGTTGTCAACTTGATTTTGACAGGTATCACTGAAAATACAAGGGTCCTAACAAGCTATAAATTTGGAAATATATCTGCATGTAACCTTTGGCTTCCAGCACTTCACTGTTACCTTAATTTGAGATGGACATGCACTTCATTGTACAGTGCACACAGGAGAAAATTATTTCAAAAATATCTCCATGAAAATTATGACTAGATTAGAAAATCACAAAAATCTCCATCCTAGCTTGATACACAAGACCTGTTTGCTGTTGAGATTGCAAGATATGCCATAAACTGAAATGCCAGAATTAGCTTGTGCATTTTCATTTTCCCAGGATGAAAACTGTGTTACTTTTCTACCATGGCCCAGATTTGTTCTACTGCATCTCTTTGGCATGGTCTCTGAAGAACTATCATATGGCACTTTTACTCCTGAACACCGGCAGCTCCACCATGTGCACAATTCAACAGAAGTGGTGTATTCTCTGATTTATTAACTAGATTCAAAAGTAGACCATTAGTCAGAACTCAAGAGAAAGATGAGTAATTCACATCATCTGTAGTCATAGCACATCCAAAGGAACGATTTGAAAGGACTGTAATTCATTTCAGCAGTCTGCTTTGAAAGATGCTAATCATCTAGGGTCCAGACATTGCTACAGAAAATGGCAGCAAGACTCCTTCAAGATGCTGATGATGAATGAGAGTTTTTCTCCTTTTGGATTTTCTCTGATGGTAGCCTGCAGTCAGAAACTGTTTGAAGCTGAGTGGTTTTGTTTAACCTGTGGAAGGTTGCACCACTCTCTTTTCCAGAGTTGTTTTTTCTGTGAAAAGCATTAGAATAACTTGTCTTAAGATCCTTTATTTTTCACAGAGGAGAATCATCAGCCAGCCACTTTTACAAATAAATTAGTCTCTTCTTTGGGGATCTCTTGAATCCAAAATATCCATATTCTGCTGCTTTTGGAATTTTATGACTTGACAGGCTGATTTTAAACCAACAAAACATCACGAGTGGTGATCTGGGATGAGTGATGAGAAGTGATGGTCTGGGATGACTGATGGTCAGACTGCATTTTAGCAAAGTAAGATGTAGAGTAGCAAAAACAAACACTGCTGTCTTTGGGGCAAAATTCAAGAGGAGTCTGACCTTGCAATGGTTGCCTAAAACATGCAGAATCTCATTTCCTTCTTCAAATCCAATCAATTTTACCTTGCAGCAGTAGCAACTGACATTGCTGATAAGTTTCCTTGGTTCATAGAAAACCTCTTTCTCATTGCCAGCGTAGTTCAATTGTCTTTCTTCAGGAGGTGCTGTCATTTGAGAAACTTATGCATAGATGAAAAGTTCAGTTCCAGTTTCATCCTTCCCAAGTGCCAGCAAGCTCAGTTTAGAGTGCTAATACTCAATGTGTGCCATGTGAACTGCATACTGATGAATACTCATCACTGCAGTCCCATGCTGTCTGCCAAGAAACAGGCATGGCACGTAGCCTGCTTGTTTTCTCTGTGCTTAATAGTTCTGTTTACTTGCTTCCTCCAGATCTGCTATTTGCTCTGTCACTAAGGAAATCATTTGTGATCTGTTTTGCTCTTCTCACACTGCTGGCTCTCTAGATCTCTGTCTTCACCCTTGTAGGTCACAGACATCACCTTTACCCCCTGTGCAGTAAGCCAGGCACAGGCAGCTCCACAGCCAAGCAGTATGTCTTCCTTCCCAGAAGATCAGCATGGTTGGACCTGTCCAAGCCAACAGCTATTTTCAGCAGATAGTTCAGTTGCAATTAAAACTTAACCTGGATATTAAAGCCAAGGAACTTTTACTAATAGGCAACTGGTCCCTGCTTTCATGTCATCTCTAGGTGTTCAAGGTCAAGAGAGATTTATCCAAGTGTGCAAGCAATGTAACCACAATTTATTCTCTTGAAATTACAACGATAGATAGCAAGGGCTACTGAAGTCCTTAATTTTCATTCTATTGTCATTATAAAAAACAGATCTCCCTGAATCTTCTAACGTGGCTGCTGCCCTGTCATCCAGTTTCACTGTGTGTGGGGATGTCAAGGCTGTGTTGGATCATTATTGCACAACAGGTGTGTAGAGGAAATTCAAAGGTAGCCAGAGTCAAGCCACACTGTAAATGTGAAAGAACCATTAAAAAAATCTCATGCTATAAAGTGATGTAACAGAAAAAGCGTAACTCTCCTTCTATGTGGCATGAAGCCCAACATAAGTGAAGCAATAAAGTTTTTCTTGGGGTTGCCATGATTATCCTCTGGACAAAAAGAAAAAGAGAAAGAAAAATCCTCATCTGAAGGGAAGATCATTGTGAAGTCTTTCTCTGTCAAAAGCTGACAAAAGCAACATAAGATTTGCCATAGGGGAAATAAAGTTTTGATGCAGATCTCTGCTCCAAGCTGGAACTATCTCCAGTTTCAGTGGCCAGCTTTGGGGTTTTATGGGAGGCTCATCTCTGACTGAAACAGACCCATTGCAGGTACCTGCTCCAGCAGAATTTCCTGCCTCCTGGCGCTGTCTGATTTGATGCCCTCTGGTGGAAAGCTCACACCTCTCAGACCTTTTGACTGTATTTTCTGGACCGTAGGCGCTGTTTTCTGACACAGAGACAAAAACGCTTGTAGGGTGGACCGAAGTAATTTACAAAATATGTCATCTGTAGGGAAAGTTATGTCTTGCATATTAATTGCAAGAATGTTGTCCCGGTTTGGGTTAGAACAAAACTAAATGTGTTTACTTTCCAGCTAAAGTTCTTCAAAGTAACTGCACTTTCTGAAACTAACAGCACGTTTTTGCAGACACTGCCAGCTTCTAGCAGTGGTAAGGCCTCATTTTTAAATTTACTATGAGGGATTGGTATGAAAACCAAAGTCCCTGCTAAATCTTGTGTCTCACGTTGGGGGGTGCAGAATAAAAGCTGCACCTACAAGGAGGAGCAGACAGGACAGGTGACCATAGACTGACCAGCTAAATATTCCATCCCATGTATGTGCTATTTGATGCAAAACTGAAGGTCAGTTCCCTCTACTTGCTCTTGCTCTTGCTCTTCTTCAATGACTGGCATTTGAGGAGAGCTCTGTCTGTTCTGCCTTTGATCCTGATCCATAAGATCCTGCATCCAGTACCAGGATTCTGAGCCTGGTTCCCATCACTACTGATACTGCAACAGAAGGCCCCAGCATCAGACAATGCTGACCCTTGAAAAATGTAGAAAGTTTATTATAGGAAAATTGAAGGACAGAAATGGAAAGTGACTTAGGGAGTATATCTATCATTTGTCTTTGCAGCTGTAGAGGTCTTGGAGCTGCCACTTTTTATCTGTGTTGTCTTGGGGTTTTCCCACCAGCTCTTAAAACATTTCTCTCATAGGGGGTCCTATAAAACCAGAGCCTACAAATACATTAAATCAAGGTCCTAAAGCATGAATGCCTGATGAACCTGTGTTAGGACATGCTGGAGAAGATCAAGACAGCACATGCACTACCCAGCTATCAGCAGTGTGGGTGGCATGTAGAAACCCTGTAGCTAAAGGCTATCAAAAGTGTCTTTGTCAACAGATAAATCCTTTTGCTTTGCTTAGTGGTGACATGATCTTTGGTCGTGGTTCAGATCACAGCAGTAAATGCTGGTGATGTCACTCAAGTCATAATGACTTGAAACTTGATCTAGTTTCTTCTTCATTGCCAGATTAACATTCCTGAAATCCGTTATTATTTTCATACAACTCAGCCACAACCCTTATAAAAAGAAAAACCTTTCTGCAAGGCAGAATTTTTATTAAAAAATGCTAAATTAGAAACGACAGAGTTTATGGTGTGCACAAGGAACTTTACTCTTACATATTGTTTTTTCTAGGAAATGCTCAAATCCCACAGTAAAATGGCACAAAACCAAAAAGTGAGAAAGAAAGAAAAAGAAGAGGAGGGGGCAGTAGGGAGAGCGAGAGCAAGAGGGAGCACTCAGAGTTGTGACTGGAAGCACTTTTAGACTTAGTGTTCTAAGAACATCTTTTATAAAAGAAACGTTTTGACAACTCGTCAGCAAAATGAGAAATGGAAAAAAAGGGAAATCACCCCTTCATTGTGTGTAGAGAGAATCTGCCAGAAACATATTGACCTTGTTATCCTCTCTCATTTATCTCATGCCACTTGAACATTCAGTGGATCTAGCCTAGATTTGCACCCACACTGACAAAGAGATCAAAAATGCTCCACATCTGTCCTCTTTTATGACAAATGGCAGATGAGTAGACTAGCAGTGGCAACACCTAAGGATTCTGGATGCATTTCTGAGGTTAGCACAAGATCCCTCAAATTATCCCCCTGATGATTTCACTTGATGGATTTAATGGCACCTTGGGAAAACTTCTGCAGAAAGTCAGTGAGCTGCCAAGATAAATAAGAGAAGTTTGATATGGGAACAAATTACCAGACGTCCTTGCTCACACACAGCCTAAGCAAGCAATAAATGTGAGGGCAGCTCTGGACTTGCATATGCCCATACTAATGGACTAAGAGCTGTTGATCTCAGTGGTGCAAGTTAGGACCAGATATCTGCAGGCATGCTCCATGGCTCTGCCTGCTTTAAAATTAAAACCACTGGCAGGCAGATGCTGAGCGATGCACCTGAAGGCACTTATCATCTCCATTCCCTTCACACACATATTAAAGAGCTCTTTATCTGTGTGACAAACCCCATGAAACATGGTTGGCCGAGGGCTTTTTATTGTGTTTGGTTTTCTGGTTGCTTAGTTGGTTTTTTCAGTGCCAGGAATGTTTTGGAAAGGGAGGTCAGAAGAAGGGCAATATAAAGTAAAGGGTCTTCACATAGAACACTTTGAGAAGTTCACCACGATGAAAAAGAGGGTATACCATGTAACAAGAGAGATGATCAACAGTCGTTTCACAGAGGACTGGAGGGATGTCTTCTGTTTTTAAAACAGATAATCATACTATTCAGGTGAGAAGAGCAAGCTGCCCTCCACCTGCCCCTTTCAGCACCATCAGAACAGGGTAGCTAAAAGAATCACAAAAGGCTTTGCTGTTTTCCTCAAAGGTATCCTGTAGTAGCCTTCCTTGGCTGAGCGTGACACCCAAAGTACAGCCAGTATCAGACTGGAATCTCCCCACAGGTAACAGTGTTCCATCCATCCTTAACTGGATATAACTGGGTGGATAGATGATGGTAGGGCAGTGGATGTAGTTTATCTTCATTTAAGTAAAGCATTTGACACTGTCTCCCACAGCATACTTGTGGCTAAACTGAGCAAGTGTGGTCTGGATGATTGGGTAGTGAGGTCGTAAACTGGATTGTGGATTGTTAACTGATTGAAGGAGAGAAATCAGAGAGTTGTGGCCCGTTGGGATGCAGTCTAGTTGGAGGCCTGTGTCTAGTGGAATCCCTCAGGGGTCAGTACTGGGACCAGAACTATTCAATGTATTCATTGACAACCTGGATGAGGGAACAAAGTGCATGGTCAGCAAGTTTGCTGATGACACTAAACTGGGTGGAGTGGCTGACACACCAGAGGGTTGTGCTGCCATTCAGAGAGACTTAGACAGGCTGGAGAGTTGGGCAAGGAGAAATTTAATGACATTCAATAAGACTAAGTGTTGAGTCTTGCACCTGGGAAAGACCAAACCCACGGATCAGTATAGGTTGGGGACTGACCTTTTGGAAAGCAGTGAAGGGGAAAGGGATCTGGGGGTCCTGGTGGATGGAAGGATGACCATGAGCCAGCAGTGTGCTCTTGTGGCCAGGAGGGCCAATGGGATTCTGAAGTGGATGAGAAGGGGTGTGGTTAGTAGGTCAAGAGAGGTTCTTCTACCCCTTTACTCTACCCTGGTGAGGCCGCATCTGGAATATTGTGTCCAGTTCTGGGCCCCTCACTTGAAGAAGGATAGGGAACTGCTGAAAATAGTCCATCACAGAGCCACCAAGACGATGAAGGGGGTGGAACATCTTCCTTCTGAGGAAAGGCTGAGGGAGCTGGGTCCCTTTAGCTTGAAGAAGAGGAGACTAAGGGGTGACCTCATTTATGCTTCTAAATATGTGAAGGGTGGGTGTCAAGAGGATGAAGTCAGGCTCTTCCCAGTGAAGCCCAGTGACTGGACAAGGGGCATGGCTGTAAGCTGAAGCATAGGAGGTTCCATGTGAATACACATAGAAATTTTTCCCAGTTGAGGTGCCAGAGCACTGGCACAGACTGCCCAGAGAGGTTGTGGAGTCTCCTTCTCTGGAGATATTCAAAACCTGTCTGGATGCGCTTCTTGTGTGACCTGGTCTAGGGAATCCTGCTGCAGCAGGGGGGTTGGACTAGATGATCTTTCAAGGTCTCTTCCAACCCCTAACATTCTGTGATTCTGTGAGTCTGTGGTAACTATCCTAAGCTCTGGTCCCCAGCACTGGACTTAGCCCCTTTCTGAAGGAGGCAGGAAAAAGAGGTGCCTCCTGTGCAGCATGACAAAAAAAGTGCTGCCTCTGCAGTATTCAGAAGGAATACAAGTTTTTAGTCAGCAATGGCAAACATGAATTCCCTCACAAAGTTTAAGTTGTTTGAGAGAGGCTCTTTTTAAGGATATTGTTAAAAATAACAGCAGATAAGAATTTCACCCTTAAATTTCAAAACATTAGGCAGGAGTTATAAGAGCACGTGTAACCAATTGTACTACTAGTCAGGGGTTTGGAAAACAGGCCTTATGAGGAGAGGCTTAGAGAGCTGGGCTTGTTTAGCTTGGAGAAGAGGAGGCTGAGGGGAGACCTTATCGCTCTCTTCAGCTACTTGAAAGGTCATTCTAGGGAGGCGGGTGTTGGCCTCTTCTCCTTTGTGACTAGTGACAGGACTAGAGGGAATGGGTTTAAGCTGAGCCAGGGTAGGTTTAGATTAGATATTAGGAAGAATTTCTTTACTGAAAGAGTGGTTAGATATTGGAATAGGCTGCCCAGGGAGGTGGTGGAGTCACCATAACTGGAGGTTTTTAAGAAGCGGATAGATGTGTTTCTTCAGGGGATGATTTAGGGGTAGGAGTAGTGTAGGGCTATCGGTTGGGCTAGATGATCTTGAGGGTCCTTTCCAACCATAATGATTCTGTGATTCTGTGAAATAGAAAATAGAATGTAATTCTCTGGTGAGTGACAGTCTGTAACATTTCCATAAGTCAGCGTATGTAATCTTGGGATGTATACCAGCTAAAAATCTTTTACAAAGGCTTCTAGATACTAAATGTTTATCATTATATGGTTTATTCAAAGCATTTAGCATTTTTTCAAGTAAATGTTGTTAGTTATATGAGAATAAAAATCCTCAAGGAGTCATCTGGGAAAACACAGAAGAAAAACACATCTGTCTTATTTTAACTTCCAACCTAGGATCTGGATTTTGTAATTCTGTTTCTGGAAAGGAAGGGGAAGAAAAGAAGGAAAAGTTTCTGCAAAAGTGTATGTGTCCTTCAGAACAGAAGCATATGTGGACTTGTGAATGGGCTCATCCATCAGCATCCAGGTATAAAAATGACAAGAGGCAACAAAAAAATTCCCAACCATTTCTTTCTTCCTTCTGTGATCAGCTGCCTGGCTCAAGCTGCACTTTGCAGGGCTGGAAAAAGGCCAAAGAGATGCCAAAATAAAAATGTATGAAAAAGCAAGTGATTTTAATAGATTGGAACCAAACTCAGCATACCTTCCCAGCTTAACTTCAGCCAGATGCACGAACAGATACAAAGTGCAAATTCTGATCTTATCTCCTCTTCTTATTTTCCACCCATAAGAAATACTGTGTTTAAATTAGACCAATAGGGCCTGAGACTTCCATTCAGGAGATTTCACACAGAGAATCTCAAAGCATGTGCACGTGGGGTGATGACCCTCACTGACCATCCTGCGTAACGTGGAAAGAGTCCTATCATAACTTCTGTTGTGTATTCACTCAGGCTGAAGACCCTGGGACATGGTAGCAGACACACAGGACAAGACTTTGAACCCATGAAGGAATCATGTTAGCTGAGCAAAAGGAAACTTGATAAATTCATAAAAAGGGACACCACCACCTTAAGCTCCTGGTGCAGCACACAGCTGCTCCTTGCTCTGTGTAGAGCAGTGCTGGCACCCCCAACTGCCTCCTGAGTCCTGTGGGCCCTGCTCAGCTCTGCCCCTCTACCAGTTGTTTACCAAGAGTTATAGTTAACAGTAGCGTGTATATGACAAGAAAAATTATAGTTTATCATGAGAAAGGTGGTTTTCATCATGGGAATTATTCAGTGTCCTGAATCTTTGTGTTGAGCTCTGCATTCATGACACTCCCCCAAGTCTTAGTCCAACAGTCTGGTCTGTGGGTGGAGGCTGCAGTAGACCCATAAAGATTAATTCTAACACAGTATTACCAATGCAGATAATAAGGGATTGCATTATTGTAATTTTTATAATTGCAGATTAATAAGGGGCAATTTAATGTAAAAAATCAAGAATTTGAGGGGGGGTTCTGGATATTAATTTTAGTCATTCAATGGTCTTACTTGACTCACTGAAACTAGAAATTGCCTGAGTTGACTTTAATACACTTTCTATTTACAAATAGGAATCAGAATTTGAAATTGATGAAATATCTTTCTCAGACATTTTCAAATTGAATACTTTTTTCTTTAAAAATGTTTTTTTCCATACTGTGAAGTGGATCTAAAACAAAAACATATAAAGGCTAACATTAAAGTGAAATATTCAGAATTAGATTCCTTGTTTACACTGGGTTAAATCTACATCATATATTCAGCTTAGAAGTATTACTTCATGTTTCAACCTCTAATGTTGATTCTGGTTTTGAAAACTTTTGGATGGGAAAAAATTGTCCTGGTCAGAAAAGCTTTGATCATGTTCGTTCTGTTTCTCCTGACTGGTCTTACTAGTTTCAACCTTGTTTAAAATAGGGATTACCTTACTGTACCTGTCTCAACTGATGTCATGACTAATATATCACACAAAGAAGATAAAGCTTCCATGTTGGTACAAAACATCATTTTCCTGAACTTTTATGTCATCTTTCACTTTGACAATACTCCGAGGACAAACTTTTCTTCCAGTATGAGGGATGGAAAACTGCCCAATGGTTACTCCTCTGTTGTCATGTTAACAATACCTGCCATTAGCTGAGTTTGTCTGCTAGGTTCCTATGTGTAAAAGTCAAGAGTTCAGTGGCTTTGTACAGCCAAATTCAGACAAAGTTGTATTTACCAGTTTCCTCAGCAGTGAAGTGCCAGGAAATTCTAACAGCACTGTAGCAAAGCAAGAAATTATTGCAGACAGAACTCCCCTAGCAGGTATACTCTCTCAGCATCAGATCAGTTATGCTACAGTCAATTAAACTGTCACCCAAGACACAGCGCTACAGGGACAAAACCCAACCAACCAACTGACCAAATCAAACCAAACAAAACCAAACAAACACAAAAAAACCCCACAACAAACAAACAAAACCCAAACCCCACAACCTTACTAACTGCTGGTGATTCAAATTTGCCATACATTAGTGACACATACATTCTGCCTCACGTACTTGATTATGCCACACATTTTCATGGGCTTTATGTGGTACAGGTAGAAGAACGTTCCATCCTTTTTAGATGTATCTTATTTCTGTTTTCACAATGATTTCCCAAAAACCAGGGATGCACATGCACATCACAGCATGAGCCTTGTGCATCCCTCTGCTGTGTAACCAAGAGAAAGGCACAAGAGTGCAGAAGCTGCTGACCAAGATCCTGATATTCTGAAATGTTACTGTGGGCCTACTGTCTGGAGTGTACTGCCCTAAGCATAAACATTGTTTCTAAGGTAAATCTTACACAAATATCCATTTTAGATGGATGAGACATTTTAAACTGAAAAAAACCATGACCTGGTGGTGAATGAGGTATCAATGTTTTGACAAAGGCACTGGCTGTGAGCTGCAGGGGTCTTAGAAAGAAATTAATAATAGTAAAACAGTGATGTCCTGCAGCCTGTCATTGCTGTTCAATTGCACATGCACAGCTAGCAGAGGTCAGTGTCTGTGCACAGAAGACACACAGGCAAATGGTAGGGTCAGGAGGTTGTCCTGTTCCACTGTGATGTGTGGTTCTGCAAGTAGTGGCCCTGTGTGTGACACAGTGGGAAAATGGCCAGGGTTCAGTGTGAAAATTTACCCTTAAGTTGTGTTTTGGGGAGCCAGGCAGTAATCTAGCCATCACCTCTTCCTTTCCTGCCGTGGACACATGTTTTCCTTATTCAGATTAAGAAACAGCCTGGGGATATGGGAGGGCACCTGGGGCACTGCACAAAAGGAGATATTCCAAAACCCATATCTGCATCTGGAAGTGTGCCTGGAGATATTCACAAAGTGACAAACTTTGGTTTAACTACAAACACGGGTCTCCTTGACCAACATTTCTTGTCAGTATAATAGGCACCCCTAGCATGGTAACAGTGGTGTTATCATGTGCAAGTTGCTTTGGCTGCTTAACTGCTCTTAAGGCAGAGATGTTGAAGTCAAGAGTATTTATCTGTTCATCAGCCAACAAAGCAAAATTGAGAAGAAGCTCTAACACTCAGATTTTTCCTATGCTGAAATCAATTATTTCTGCATTCCTCCTTTGTCCTACTCTGTTGAGTGCAGAGAAAAGCACTGGAGGTGGTAAGGCCCATCCCAGCCCTCGTATTGACCGTCAGCGAAGACTGGGGCTGATACTTGGTCAGGTCCCCACTGGATATGTGGCAACATACAGGACCACAGCCTCCTCATTGGGCCCAAACAAGCACAGAGCATACAGGAGGTGATTCTCTTTTACTGCTGTCAGCCACCACTGTTCCTCATACAATGCCATCAGCTCAAGGCGCAGTCAGCACCGCATGGGCCAGAGGAGACACTGGTTTTCCTGGAAAAGTTCCAGCCACACCTCAAAAGGGAGGCCACCCACAGTAGCCCTGTCCTCCAGCCCTGCAGCCTCCTGCTCTTCCAGGAGTGGCATCCCCTGTGGAGATGATGGGGGAGGTGCCATGAGGCGATGGGGGCTGCTGTTGGCCAGGTGGCTGGGAGCTCTGCCTGCATGGCTGCTGGCAAGGGAAGGCTGTGCAGGAGGTGTGATAATATGCTCTATGTAGTCATCTTCTCCATGGTTGGAAAACTTGACCTTCTCCGTCTGTCTGCTACAGAGTGGGCAACTTGATGTCCTTTTCGACCATCGCAGGATGCAGCCCAGGCAGAACGAGTGTTGGCATGGCTGCACGAAGGCGATGGTCTTCTGAGCATTATGGCAGATGGGGCACCTACACTCCATCTTTGTGGCCATCTCTGTGCTCTGCAGAGCGGTGGAGAGAGCTGAGAATAAGGAGCTGCTCACCCTCACTGTCACTGGTGCTGCCAAAGGATCTCATACGCTGCAGAACGGAGAAGCCATGGTCACTCACTAGCCTGGGGAGGAGAAGAAGAAATGCCCAGGCTCCTGGAGAAGGACATCTCCTGGCTCCCCAAACCCCATCACCTGCTCCACGGCCAGCCCCTGGAGGACATTTCCCTGCATAGCTCACCTCTCCTACTGCAGGCATGCCCACAGTGCCCAGCTGCCTGAACCAGGCAGGGCCAGGGAAACTCATTGGTGGCCCTGGGATGGGCACAGAGAGCTGCCAACTGCAGCCCCCAATGACTTCCCTAGAATGAAGTGCTGATAGAATACTTTTGGGTGCGACAAATGACTGCTGCCTAAGACAACTAGTTCTAGAGCCTGCAGGAGAAGTGGTCATATAGGGTTTGGTGCATTACATGCATGTAAATGGAAGAGGTTTTATTACATGGGCTGTTTTCTAACAAGAAGATACAACTAATTGTAACTATGGAGCAGGGAAGATAGCCTAAACAAATGACTACTCTTCTACTCCTACGCAAAAATGGGAGAAAGGGCTGTGAATCAGGTAAATGCCAAAATCCTCTTCTCCACTCAGTGCAACTTGAGACATAGGAAGAGCCTGGTGAAACCACCAGGAGATGAATTTAAAATGGTTAAAAGGAAAATGCTGCTTTGCATAGGGTGTATTAATCCTCCGGATGCTGTTATCCCATGAGGCCGTGAAGACAGGGAGTAACAGCTGATCCAAAAAGGGATTAAGCAAATTCACAGGCAACAGGACTATAAACAGATATGAAAAAGGCTTGGCAAGCATGTATTTCTTCTTTACTGAGTCAACTGTGAGGGGTCCTGGGGAATCAAAGGGCAATGGACTGCAGAGAGTGGGCAGGATCACATGCTCTGCCTAAATAGTTTCCACTTCCGCTACTGTCAGAAACAGAGTACTAGGGCATACGTAGCACTGATCTACCCTGGCAGGGCTCACTAGTTAGTGGACTGAAATCCTTGTGGTTTTGTTGACAGAAAAGTAGGCGCCTCCAGGTTGCTTCTCCTCAGATGTACGACTTTGCACTTTTCCATCTTGAACTGCTTGAGGTTTTCCAGCCTGTCAATATTCCTCTGGATGATAGCATGACCTTCTAGCATACCAACCACTCTCGGTTATGTGTAATCTGTAAGCTTGCTGAGGGTATACTCTATCATCACTCTGTCCTATCATCTAGATCATTAATGAATACGTTAAACAGAACTGGACCCTGGGATACAGCACTATTTACAGGGCTCCAATTAGATTGGTCATACCCCTCTGAGCTCAGCTATCCAGACAGCTTTCAACCCACCTCACTGTCTGTTCACCCAGCCCAGATATCACAGAATCATTACGGTTGGAAAGGACCCTCAAGATCATCTAGTCCAACCGATAGCCCTACACTACTCTTACCCCTAAATCATCCCCTGAAGAAACACATCTATCCGCTTCTTAAAAACCTCCAGGGATGGTGACTTCACCACCTCCCTGGGCACCCTATTCCAATATCTCACCACTCTTTCAGGGAAGAAAGTCTTCCTAATATCTCATCTAAACCTACCCTGGCTCAGCTTAAGCCCATTCCCTCTAGTCCTGTCACCAGTCACAAAGGAGAAGAGGCCNTAGCCACCTGGGCACACTGCTGACTCATGTTCAGCCGGCTGTCAATCAGCACCCCCAGGTCCTTCTCTGCTGGGGAGCTCTCCAGCCACTCCTCCCCAAGCCTGTAGCGCTGCTGGGGGTTGTTACGCCCAAAATGCAGGACTTTACATTTAGCCTTATTAAAACTCATCCCATTGGTCTCTGCCCATTGATTCAGCCTATCTAGGTCCCTCTGCAGAGCCTGCCTACCCTCAAGCAGATCGACACTCCCACCCAGCTTAGTGTCATCTGCAAACTTACTAAGGGTGCACTCTATCCCCTCATCCAAATCATCAATAAAGATGTTGAACAGGAGAGGCCCCAACACTGACCCCTGAGGGACACCACTCGTGACCGGCCACCAACCAGACTTGACTCCATTGAGCTTGTTTATGAGGAGGCTTTGGGACACATTGTAGAAAGCTTTACTGAAGTCAAGGTAGACAATTCCACTGCTCTCCTCCTCACCTCCCAAACCAGCCATGTCATGGTAGAAGGTTAGCAGGTTGTTTCTCCTTGGTGAACCCATGCTAGCTACTCCTGATTGCTTTCTTGTCCTTCACACATCTGGAAATGGTTTACAGAACTAGTTGTTCCATCACCTTCCCAGGGGATGAGGTAGGCGAGTACTGAGACTGCACAGGGCCCGTGGTAGACTGACAGTGTGCTCAGGGAGAGTACTTCTAAAGCCACACAACACTGCAACCTGAAGTAATTATTTCATGTGTAAATAAAAACATCCAGTAATTCAAGGGACTATATTTTTACTGTTTTCTTAGATATGTGCAGTATTTTATTTCTTTCCTGAGTTATGAGAAATCACTGTTACTAAAGTAGTCCTGTTCTTTGTTCTGATAGTTCTAGAACCTACCAAGTGGTTTTATTTTACAGAGTATATTTACCAGGTTGAATCCAATAAGGTATCTAACAAAAAAAAACCCCACTGTGCTACCAGTGCATAAAACCCCCACTGAGTTGTACTGTCTGAAGGCACAAACAGCTAGATGAAAGAGCATTGCAGAGGGTAGCCTTGAGATAACAAATTGAATTACAAAAGGGGTAAGTTTGGTCCATGCATATACAAGAAAAGCAAAAACTTCATAGGGCTCGTTAGTTGCAAAAACACTTGAAATGTTTCTTTGTTGACAGCAACAGAACTGGAGAACTCGACATAGGTCTCAAACCAAATTGTTTGCTCCATTTGTGCCCACAGGCAGGCTGGCCATCTAAGAAACTGTTTAAAATGGTGGGCTGCAGTAGTCCAGAGCATGTTTCTAAATCCTCCTTGACAAAAGACTTCATCACACAAGGCAGTGGACCCACTGACTCATCTTTTCATATTGTCAATTTTTTTGCTTGGTTGGTTGTTTTTTTTTGTTTGGGTGGGTTTGGTTTTTGTAAGATGATCAGCTTCCAGTAGAAAGGTACTTCAGACAACTTATCTTAAGCTACTTTCACATTCTGCGTGCCAGGCACCTAAAAGAACCCTAGACAGCTACTTGACCAGAACAAAATATCACTGAATGTGAAGAACTTCCCCATACTTCTAGATAAAAGCTTTTTTTTTATAATCCAAGTACTGTAAATATTCTTGAAAAATCTTGAATGTACAGCAACTGACACAGGAGGACACAAACACCACAAAAAGCCATTTTGGAAGATGCCCACCCAAGGTAATGATGCCTGCCATAGGCAATCACTCTGGATTTTAAAACTTAACTTGTAGGTGCTAAGATTCAGCAAGTAGCTACACTATAAAAGGTATCTCCAATAACACATTTAGTAACATAACATTTGAAGTTTGTATCTTATCATTATACAACACTAATTGGATACACTTTTTAACTCATCCCATATTAACCTTGTATCCACAGAACTAACAGGTAAAGATGCAGTAAGTCCCAAACCATTCCAGGCATCTGTAAACACATACTTTGAATTCCACTCCAACAGGAAAAGATTTCTGAATATTACTGCCTGCACTGCTAACATGCTGAGCAAAGGGCCAGTAACCATACTGCCTTGCTGAAAGTTGGTTTTGCCCATGACCTGAAAACACAGCTAATTATGAGCAGCAGTAAACCTCACGATGTACAGCAACAGAAAAGTTGACCACTCAAATTGTTATTCAAAGTTTTTTTGAAGAATAATGCACCCCACTCCAACATACAAACAAAACAATCAGGCCACATTCATATATTAATTTTTATTTTCCCATACAATACTCACAGGGTATGCTTTTTGTCTTATTCAAACTAAACTTCCCCCTCCCCCAAAACGAAACTGAGAATTGACGGTTCAGGACATGAAAAGAAGTTCTGTAAACATAAAACATCCAAGGAATAGCTGAAACCCACAGCCTTTAGCAACTAAAAACACACTTATATCCCCTTTAATGCAGGGTGTTTACTTGTGTATCACCCATTAACCAAACTATTCTTTTCATACACTAAAAAGATGCAGCTTTAACCAAAAGTCACAATGTGCTTCTCCCTCCACTGTGTTAGCATGTGTTTTATTGTATCCTATTCAGTCACACATTAAAAACTATATACAGCTATGTTTAAACGTGTATTTGTGCCATGTTTTTAATAACACAAAATTAAAGGCATTAAAATTTAAGCTACTGCTGCAGAATTATGCAGCAGAATACCAGAGGATGGGTTCAGATACCTTACCTCAATGCAAAAGTCAAGTCCACAAAGCCTCTGTAGTGGGAGAAACATTAAGCTGAAGAGTTCCACTTGACTCATTCAGATATTATGAAAGAATAGAGACCTGTATGTGATGGCCAAACACTATCTGTCTTACCCCATCGTTTACCTTTGACAGTACACAGAAAACTCAGTGGAAAAAACCCTACACACTTCAATCTTTTAAAACAAATACTTTTGTTGTGATTAAAGCCAGACAAGTGATATTCAAACTCCAGAAGATAACAGTGGACACTATCAAAAGTAAATCATGTTTTCATCTTGACACTTGCACCAAAAGTGCAATGCTTGCTTCATTATTGCGTGCAATGCTGTACAAAAAAGTAGTGACTATCAGTTGCTGAAACACAAGAATAAAGCATACAGGTACAATCAAGAATATTGTGTGCAGGCACAGATTTGTATCATAAGAAAACAGGGGTTTTTTGTTTGTTTCCTGATCTTTATGAGCCTATCCATTTCTGGGAACCTTGCATCCCACAGAAGGACTGCAGTATTTAAAACTCTGTACAGAACAAAAAAAAACATTACACGTAACCCTGAATTATACATACATTAAGTGTTTTAATATCCCCATGACATTTTAAATAATTTTTGAGCTACTGGAGGTTTTTGTTCAGTTGCCAAAAGAGCAGTCATTTTGTTCACAACAGAGTAGGTGCACTCTTTTTTATTGTTTTCAGCCATCACAAGTAGGTCAATTCTTCAGACTGCTCAAGTGTCATCTGTACATGTAACTTCAATTTTTTGGTAGACAAAATATAAACAATTAATAAGGGTTTAGCATTTTTTCTGCACTTGCTAAGGACTTGTTTAAGAAGCATCTTTTGAATTATCTGGCAATGTATGACAATTTTTTTCACCTTAGTTTAGTTTATGTGCTCTTAGGAATTGGTCAGTCTGCTTTTTCCTTCAGAGTCATTTGATGGAGTTTAGCTTTACTATGACCAGCTCAATTCAAGCTACTTGTATGTACACAGATTTACTACCTCCTACATCCAAATAAAACACAACTTTACAGTACACAAGCTACTAAAGACATGGGCAGTGGAAATGATGCAACTAACTCTGCCAAAAAAAGATAACCTGAAATGTTTAAAGCAATTTTCTGACTACTAGCAAAACAGAATGGCAACTAGATGCACAAGGCCATCACATATCAATGCATCACACACAGGAAAATAAAATTTACAGCACTGTGCAATGCAGTATCAATATCAAATAGGCCTCTTAATAGGAAAACAATTTAGCAAAAATCTTTGTATGTGCCAAACACATAATACAACCTTGTCCAGTGCTGGTGCTGTGCTGCCTAACAAACCAAGCTACTTCTGGTCTCGAATTCAAAAAGCAGCAGCAGCATGTATGAGTACAGAAACTGAACAGTTTCAGTGACAAAGTTACAAGACTCCCTGTTTTATTGCATGTTTTCAAAATAAACTTGCAGATTTTGATTTTTGAATACAGAAAGTGGATTTCCTGAGTAGTCTCAGCTTTAAAGTTGTTCAGTAAAACAAACAAAAGAAGAAATGTATTCATTTTAATATAGAAGAATGTATGTTTATCCAAACATACTCAAGGATAAAATTCAGCAAGTTTTAAAGATGGTGACTTACTGGGTTGATGGACAATTTGCACCACCATATAATGTCAAGCGTGCAAGTTTTACAAATACACAAGGGGTATAACTGGATTACTCTTTTTAACAGCAAATCAAAACAGTACACTACAGTTCAGCACATTTGCTTTTTTTATAAACTAATAAATTCAGCCTGAAAATCAAATCAAATGTTCATATATAGTGTCTCTCATACCAAACACTAGACTGCTAGGTTATTTTAAAGTGTTATACTGCAGATGGCTAATCTTACTTGTAAAAATCAAATTCAGTTTGGATCAAAATCAGTAGCAATAAAGAGAGGCTGGTCACTGCAAGATATTTAATACAGGAATCAGACAACACTTAAGCTTGAAAGTATTTTTTAAGTATTTCAAGTCATGTGTCCCTTTCTTAGTATTTTGGTTCTGTTTTGTCATGTGTGAGGGATGAGGGGTAGACACAGTTGAATGTCGCATATATTCAGATCCATTGTACCTACAATTAACTGAAGACCTATTAATTTTTTACAGAAGAGTAGCACACAATGACTTGAAGTATTACCACTACCAGTTATGATCCAACACGGGTTGTTGTGGTTCTTTTATCTGAGAAGAAGCTCTTAAGGAGAAATACCTGCCCGATACTAACGACAAGAAGAATAATTGCCTCCCCTATTGACCAGTAGGCCACCCTCGTGTTCAGATCCTCTGCTCTGCTGCGGCCCTGTGCTTCCCTCAGGCGGAAGTGAGTCTGATAATCGATGACAGACTTCAAAGCTTCATGAATTGAAACACAGGCAGACTCCATCTAGAAAAGCAAAACAAATACCACTGAATTAAGAACCATTCTATAGTGCTTTTTCTGCAAAGTTTTGTGGCTTGCTATTTAAAGTTAGGATTTAAATAACTTTGCAAGCTAAGGATTAGCACAGTCATTCGTGATACTGTAAATGCAGTAAAATTTAACCCATATTGATCAAACTACACACAGGAATGCAACAGACTATTACATACAGAAGAGTGTAAAACTGCAGATCTCATAAAAAGCAACAGGATCTAAGAAGGACTAAACACATTCTAAATTCATGTACATTTGGGTTCAAACTTAACATTAGAAACACTTTTGAAATGTCAGTGATCCCCCAGTTGTTAACTTCACACATACCAGGAAGACAAGCAGTTGGTTATAATGTTAAGATGCACATTGTATATATTAAATGCTTCAGTGTTTCACAAGTATGATATTCTTTATTGCATAATTCTCATAACACTGTAAAATCTATGTTACTGAACTCAACATGTTCTTTCAGCAAGAGACCCATCTCTTAGTCATGTAGACAAAAAGTGGTTAGAGAAAGGACAACTCTGTTCCCAAACGCTTCCTTAACATGATTATGTAACAAATACTTATCAAATTGCCCAACTTAGCTGTCATTTTTTCATTTTAAAGAAGTATCACCAGTTTTCCAAGCCCTAGATCATTTTTCACATAAACTTCTTCCACGTTCAGTTTCTTTTCTGCAAGTAAAATCAGTACTCCTCATCGTGTTTTTATCATCAAGAGCACCACAGAGAGCATCACAGAGGTCCAAAATATTTAATTCCTAGTTACAATTTTTGTTTTATGGCTTAAAATCAGTATTTTCTGAAGATCAAATAGCACATAACACCCTGATAGGACCACTCTCAGATAACTCCTATCTATGTCTAACCATCTTTTCAAGTTGACTGCTTTCAACGCAGGTGTTTGAAGAAGTCCAAGATACATTTCTCAACAAAATTCAGGCAAAGCTTTTCCAAACTGAGTTCTGCCATTTGTCTCACTGTTAAATTATAGAGCTCTTCTAGTCTGCACCAGGGATTTAGACATAAAGTCACTCTGGTTTTAGGGATCTACCTTTTACTGTTCCTGTGAAAGGCTGCCCAAATTCAGTCATCCTATAAGCCTTAAGAGAACTGCAACAAGAACCTTCTTACCACAGACATCTTGTACTCTGAAAAGTAATTTTCCCTTTCCCAAATACTTTATGTGCATTGTGCATGCTACAACCCTGTGATAAACTACTTTGAACATATCTTCTCCCACAAAGCTGGAAACTGCAGAGATGCTAGACCCAGGAACTGCATATTCTGCCTTCTCACAATCCTTCTGCTGGTGCCAAGACAGCAAAAGAAAACCTAGATAGAACCCATAGACTGAGCAGAATGGAGACTAAAGTAAAAAAAAGAGATGGAAAGATAGAGAATCAACAGTCAGAATACAAAATAAAGCAAAGCAGAATCACAGAATCACAGAATCATTACAGTTGGAAAGGACCCTCAAGATCATCTAGTCCAACCGACAGCCCTACAGAGTGACATGAAGAAAGAGGGAAGAGCTGTAGTTGAATTCATAACAAGTCATCTACTCATTAGACATCTCAGCTACTGCAGATTTATGTGAGGTAAATTTAATGGAGATTGGCATTTAGCAAGCAACACTTATACTGCTGAGTCCAGACTAGCAAAATAGCAACCGTATCCAGTACTCCTTAATGGTTATTTAAAGAGAGGTTTGGTAATGGCTATAATGTAAGGATATGAATGGGAATTCACGAAGCAAGTGTTCCAAGGGAAGTTTTGATGTATTTAGATTGGGTAGAGGTGGTACAAAACTGTAAAACCATGAAAATATAATAATAATAATAACCTGACATTTTGTAGTGTCTTAAAAAGGACAAATAGCTAGAAGACAGCTAAGTATGGTTCTCCTGGTTTAGGTTAGAACAGAACTAATTCTGTTCAAGTATTTGGAGTTCTGACGTTCTGATTTTGCTCATTTCTTAATTTGCTGAAATTTTTTTCTCCATTTTAAAATTACAAGTTATATGAAAGGTCAACTTTGCTGATCCACCAATATTTAGCTTGTGAAATCTTCACTTCAGGAGGCACATAACCACAGCGTTAAAAGTAAGTTTCCTTTAAGTTATGACCCTACTTTTCTCTTACGCACTTGGCCATTACTTCTCAGCTCTATGTTCTATAAATCCTGTCTTCAAAAAGAAAGCTTATTTGCAGTAATTCAGACTATTTTAAAAGCTCCAATCCAATGACTTTCAGAAGGGATATGGCTATCTAATGTAGCTGAACTTGAAAAGAAAAACATTGCCTGCACCTAAGAGCTGCTGTCTAACATGAGTGTTTTACCTGGGTAAGTGCAGTTACTCTGTTCTCACTAGGAAACAGTGGTGGATCTTCTCCAACCTGGAAATCGAAGTACACAGTTTTGTGTGTGAAAGTAGAGAATTCATTGCTGAAGCAGAATTTGTATGTTCCGTTTCTGGATGCAGTAAACGTGAAGCTATCATATTGTTTCTTCATCTCTTTGTACAACACATTGCCATCAGGATCTTCCAGCCGACAGTCAACATCATAATGTCCTCCAGTGATCACCTAAGAACAAGAACAAAGACATTTTCTTTTTAAGAAAACAGACAATTATACCTTTCTTCTAAGACGTGGTATTTCAAGTGGTGCTGCAGAAACTTTGCTTTAACAAATGTTTTAAAATATAATGCATTCACTTGAAAATTTTCCAAAAGAAGTCTGCAAAATGACTTTTGTACAGAAGAGACAGAGAACATAATTCAAAATGCTTCAGGCTCAGCATATGCAATGTCAACTATATTTTCAAATTGTTTACAAAGCAGTTTCAGTCAAATTGTTATAAACAATTGTGCAACAGAAAAGACTAAAGCAGATGAAATTTGTATGGGGCAGCAAAGACATTCCTGTAACAAATCAACCATTTGCTGTACCACAAGTCGTCCATGGCACTGATGCAGCAACTAAGATCAGTAACATGCACTAAGAAAGCTCCTTCCTGCATGGTGTCTATTAGCTCAAGCTGCTTCAGGCTTCAAGAATGTCATTCCACCAGCAGAACGGGTATTTCCACCTGGCTCATCTTCAGGTGTGCTTGCAGACAGAGCAATGTTTTGGGGGTCTTCTGCCCACTTCTTGCAAAATTATCCACACCATTTCTTCCCCAAACCAGCACATACAGGTAACACCTACAAGTGACTCAAAACTTCACAAGGGTTTTTTGAGGCTTTGAGTACTGCTGGTCTACAGCATATTGCTCTGTAGACTAGCTATCCCACCTGTACAGAAAGACTGGTACCTTAGGTATTCATAACTTGGGTGTTCTGATGACTCTTAAGCTAGCAGCTTACACTCAACCTATCTCCAAACTTTTTGCTTTTATGATAAAGCAAAGTAGAAAGAGACTTATATTTAAGGGCATGTCCCTTTTAAACTTGTGCAGCAATCACTTAAGTAGTTTAGTATCCCACTCTCTGCATGTCAGTTCATGCAGTATTATTTAAACTCTCACCAGTTTATTTAGTTATCAAGTTATTAAAATGATAATATTAACGGTACAACTAAAATAACAAGTGCAGTAACTGCTCCATAAACAGGAAGTTTTAAAATAATCAAGTGGCTAGCAATGTCTTCACAGTTTTTCTAAAAATGTGATGACACAACACAAAGAGAAAAAAAAAAATTGGATGTCTGGATGTTTCTATCTAGTTGGGTTTTTCATACAGAAATGCTTACCTGGTCGGAAGGAAAAACAAAAATATGATTTTCTATAATGAAATGGTGGCTTATCTTTGAAATATGATCTCAAATTTGACAGGGCGTGGTTTTTACCAATGACATGAAAGTTACTCACATTCAGTTATACCACACATCCTGAAAAGGCCATTTCACACACACATTGTAAAGATTTGCTAGAGCTTTAAAAGTTCCCCAAAGACTCCTTCCCACAGAGTTTGCGTGAGCCTCCTCTCAGCTCTGAAGACACACTGCTAAAAGACACGCACACAGCACTTCAGTCTGCTGGTGGCTGGTCAAACCCAGACTTTTAACAATGCTACTCTTGTTCTGATCACTGACAAAACTGACAACAGCATGCATATCTCTCCAGTAACCTCCGATGATCACCACTTCAAAACAGGGGGGAAATAAACGCACCGAAAAAATTTATGAAAGCAACTGGCAGCAACAAGAAACATTTGGGCAGGGAAAAGGTATCTTAACAACTAGAACACACAGTGCAGAGTAATGCATATTGCTATTCAGCAGCAACATTCTTCCAAATGTTAAAGGCAGGACAGCAGCCAGGCAAATAAAAAACATGGGACTGCAACAAGAAAAGTCAGGGCATCGAAGTACATCAACCCTTCAAAATACCCCAAGGATAACTGCGATATCCCTTGCCGAGGACAATTTCTCTCATGTTGCTGTACTGCCAGTGACTTCAGCTGATTTCAGGCAGAAAAGAGTCCAGCCCTGCCAATACTACTCAAAGGTACCACAACCATCAAGAGCTCTTTGCTTGATACATCTCAACAACGTGCTCTAACAAAACAGCTGCATGTTCAAACCCTAAGAAAACTGGGAAAGTAAGAAAACATGTACAGCATCACTTCGTATGTGCTTGTTAACCACAGTCTTCAATAAGGTGTTGGCTGCCTGTATGTTTTTGACTCTTGTCTTACTACATGCGCAAGACACTTTGCCAGTACGGCATAGCTATTCCACCACTTTTTCACCGTTTCTCACCCGAGTTTGAACCATACTCTAAGCTAGAAACGTTAAGCTCCTTCAGTTGTATTGTGCTCATCAAGCAAACGCTTCATAAACCAAACGGGAGATACCTTCACGGCATTTTCTTGGGTGGGTGCTCTTTAGGCACTGTCTGTGCTGTTCCGGTGGGACACTGCATGACAGCGATCAGGGTAAAAGGCACCGGCAACTTTCAGGGCCAATTTGCTATGTCTCACTTACGTGAGATTTGGCTAAACCCGTGCCTCCCCGACGCAGCACTCCCGAACTAGAAACTCCGCGCCGGCCTCAGCTTGCTGCTCCCGTGTTCCCTTCTCGCAACCACTCGCAACAGAAAACGAAGAGGGCCGACAGGCTCCCTCCTCAGCAGAAGCCCCCCGGCCACCGCTTCCCGCCAGCAGGCCGGACTCCAGCAACGACAGCGCGGCCCGGGGACGGCGCTCCCCCCGTGGGGCCGCCCGCCGGTTACCTGGAACTCGAGAGTGCACTTGGTGCCCTGCGCGATCTCCTCGTAGAAGCATTGCTTGGCATTGTCGGGCAGCTCGAAGGTGATCTCGGAGGCCCGCGCGGCGCAGGCCGCCAGCGCCATCAGGAGCAACGCCGGCAACCGCCCCCATGGCGCCGCGGCCTGGGAGCCCCGCAGCGACATCGCCCGGCGCGGGAAGAGGCGAAGGGGTAAACAGAGAGAGCCGAGGGTGTGGGATCGGCGAGGAGAGGGGCAGAGGTCCGGTGCGGCGCGACGGGAGGCGGCGGCGCCGGCGTGGCGGAGGAGCCCAACAGGAACCGCGCAGCCACCCGGAAGCACCCGCGCAAGGCAATGGCGCCCTCCCGGAACGCTTCCGGGTGAGCACCGCCCTGCCCCGCAGATGTGACGGATGGTGTGGAAAGGGGGTGGGCGTAGGGCTGAGAGAGCCCGGGCCTGGAAATGAGGGAGGAGGGGTCGGAGTGAGGGGGACAGTTCTGTGGCCTTGTGAGCTCTGTGGTGAAGCTCTACGCAGCGTAGCGTTGGACCAGTTCTGTGAGGGCTTTATGTCCATCTAATGCTATGACCTGAGGGTTGAATTGTCACCAAGAGGCATGACCCTAGAGGTGGAATGTTGGCCTCAGGTGACCTCAGTACACTCAGTCCTCAAGAACAGAGGGGAGAAAGTGAGGAGTTGTGCCTTACATAGGTCGTTAAACATTCATCATTCCAGTGAAAGAGAAAAAGTACCAATTAAAGTGCTTACACCGACTGCAGGAATGTCAGCTTTAACTGCTGCTCCACCAGTAGGTTGGGTTTTTTAACAGCATAAAACAGGTTCAAAAGAATAAATCAAAGGTAACCTCTGTACTTAATGATCATTTAAAGACCTGTGGTAAATTAGCCAGAGGAGGAAAAAAAAAACTTGGATCTGTTCTCCCAGGCAGGAGGATAAGCCTGTAGGAGGGTAGGCCCAGCCTCCCTTTAGGACACTCTGGAAAATGGGCTAACTTGCATGAAGTACCTCATGTCAAAAGAGGCACCACATTGGGATGCCACTTTGTCATCCACTGGCCTTAACGAGGTGACTCTTGAGATAGCTTGTGGAGCCTGTGAGTTTCGTTCTCAGCACTGTATGAGAAACCTGGGCATCTGTCTGGGAACTCAATTTTACAGGACAGAGGTCCCCAATATTAGTATGTTGAAGGTGCTAATAGATTTGTAGGTGTGCAAGCACAAGGTCCTGCACCTGGGTTGGGAACTAATTGGTTTACATATGTAGTGATAATGATGGATAGTAATCAAGAACTATTAGCAACATGAAACTGCTTAAGAACATCAGCACTCCCTTTTGAAGCTTGAAACTGGCCTGATTTGTCCATTTCATAAACACCCCAGTCACAGAGATACCCAATTCCCTAGACGAGATACAGAACTATTAATTTGTAACACTTAGGAATTGACTTTTCCTCTTTTAGAAGACAGTTACATATGCCTTTGTACTTCTTGATTTTATTATGATTTTCCTTGGTACATTAGTAATTGGTAATCCTTGCAAGGAATAGAAACATCAGTCAAGTGTCTGGTGCTGCTGTTGCTGTTACTAGGTTTTTCCCAGTTTCCGTTGTTCTGTCTCCATATGTTACCATTCTGCTTGAGAAGTAATAAAATTTCACATGTTGTCTTTATCTTATTCTGCAAATAATATTTGAATATTGAACCCGGAGTAAGTTCAGTAACAATATTTTAGTGGCAGTCATATAGAAAGTTTTTCTTTCCTCCTGGACAATCTATTTAATCAGAGTAACACTCAGTTTCAGATACCCTTCAGCATAGTTCTTGCTTGAGAAAAATGTTTACAATTTGTTCTGTATTATGAAATTATATTTGCAAGCAGAATTCTGATCACAGCCTTCCCCAAACATACATGTATAGCTAGGCAATTGTATTGATGTGCTTTTTTACCTTATATGTAAAGTTAGAACATAGTTCTCAGTCAAAGACTAGAAAAAACCAAGGTTTTCTTTTACCGTTAGATTGGTTTGATTTCAAGTTGTGTAAACATATGTTGCCACCTTCTATCTGTTGAAAATGAAAATTGTCAAATGGCAAGCATTTCTTGCACAGGCATCAATTAAAACATGCACTCCTGAAGAATGCCAATGAAGCATAATGGTACAAGCAGTTCGTTTCTTCAGAAACACAGCAGCAGGAACAGCTGCAGTTATACTGAAGAGATCTGAAAAGTAGAGAGAACTCAGGTATCTGTATTTCTTTTTCTCTGATGAGTATCTGAGACGAGATTCAGACCTTTTCTCTTGAGGCCGTTAGAGACTTTCTGCCCATATTAGAGGTTGTAGATACAGATCTAGCTTCAGGCAGATAAAATGAGATGACTGAAATAACATTTCCTGTTATTTGAGTAGTAAAATGGAAAAATCTTGGTTTTCACCTTTACAGGCCTTTAATATGCAATCCTCCCTACTGGAGATTTTGAAAGGCGTTTTCATAAGACTCCGTGGTCTGTGTGGCCATCATACCTTTCTAGAAATCTAGTTGCATATAACAGTTAAACAAGTCCACTTTATTATTTTCATTTAATTCTTGCTTTAAAGTACATACATTCCACTGCAATCTTTATTGCAGTACTCAAACTCAGCTAATAGTAAAGCTTCACCATTTTAAGTACCTCAGCTTTAAAAGAATTTTACTTTGGGCTTGCTTTGACAGATTTTACATGAATAATAGGCCTTGATATCCAGATACTAATTTCTGCTTATTTGCCAGTGCTCAATTCTTGATAGATTAAAAATACTAAAATAAGATGGTCAGGTTAAAATACAAATTGATCTTCTTTGCTCTGTCCTTCATACTCAGAAGACACAGCCCTGAAAAACTTTGGCGCTGTAAAACACTCAGAGGGCAGTCAAGTATACTAACTACTAACACAGTTTTGTCCTGCAGTTTCAGTGTGATTTGTGCAAAGTCATGCTGTGGAGGAAAAAACCACCAGACCTTAAAACTGCTTGATTTTATCCTTTCTTTTAAGGTTCAGTGCGTTTTCTAACCTCTATTCTCATGTTCTCAAAACTGTAGTGAATAAGAAAAGAGCTTGTTTGTGTTTTAAAAGTCTGTGCACTGCTGTCTGTGCTTGTGATAGCTGAGTACACAAAAAGCCGAAACACATGAAGATAGGACACCTCAAGAAAATAACACATTTAAATAAGTTTTATAGATTAAAACAAATTAAGCTGCCCCCAAAATTAAGCATTTAATGTAATTCCATGTGTACATCTTCACAAAGAGATTGAAAGCTGCTGTGGTACAAGGAGTTGGCCATCACAGAATCAGAAGAAAGGAGCCATATGTGGGGAGTGTTGTGACCCTTGTTACCTTCTGCAATATCCCACATGCACTCTTGCAGAGTCTCAAGTCTTATTGACAAGAAGAATTTGTGAACTCGTATTCATGAAAACACAGAACCCGACGCCGAGCCAAGACCTGTGCAGCCATGGACCTTCTGCTCTCTCTCTAATGCACAAGAGGGAGCTCTTGGTCACGAAACCTTTCCTTCACGCTTCCCAGTGTTTGTTGAAACTGTACCAAATGCCTAAACTTTTCTTACTTTGAAATCGGCTCTTTCGATTCAGTGATAAATAGATATTGGACAGAAAAAAACCCTATACCTCTACAACCTCCTTTCAGGCAGTTGTAGAGGGAGATAAGGTCTCCCCTGAGCCTCCTTTTCTCCAGGCTAAACAACCCCAGTTCCCTCAGCTCCTCCTTAGAGCTCCTGTGCTCTAGAACCTTCACCACCTTTGTTGCCCTTCTCTGGACACGCTCCAATGCCTCAATGTCTTTCTTGTAATGAGGGGCCCAAAAGTGAACACAGTATTAGAGGTGTGGCCTCACCGGTAGGAAGAACAAGGGCACAATCACTTCCCTAGTCCTGCTGGCCACACCATTTGCGATACAAGCCAGGATGCTATTAGCCTTTATTAGCCTCCTTGGCCACCTGGGCACATTGCTGCTTTATGGTCAGCTGGCTATTGACCAACACCCACAGGTCCTTTTCCTTCAGGCAGCTTTCCAGCCACTCTGCCCCAAGCCTGTAGGATTGCATGGGCTTATCGTGGCCAAAGTGCAGGACTCAGCACTTCACCTTGTTGAACCTTATACAGTTGGCCTCAGCCCATCGACCCAGCCTGTCCAGATCCCTCTGCAGAGCCTTCCTACCCTCAAACAGATCAACACTTCCTCCTAATTTGGTGTTGTCTCCAAACTTTAAGGACCAGAACTCCCTATATAACATATAGATTTCTCCAACAGTGAGGCTTACAATTGCCCATGTCCTGATCAGGGAACTACAGAAGCTGCTCCATGGGAAATGAAGAAATGTTGCTTCATGGGAAGTGGACAGCCATGGCAAACATGGCCTGTTCTTGGCAACAGGCAGGAATTAATCTCTAATCAACATTCACAGCTTGCAGTCCCTGCATGGGATGACACCAGCCCTATCAGAGAAGATGCAGCTCTGAGGTGGGGCTGTAGGGAACATCCCCATTAATGCCGTTCCGTACCACCAAGGGTAAGCAAAATGCTGGCTCCTGTCTGTCCTCAGACTGAACACTGGACTTTGCTGGACTGTGTGAAGACAAGAGATCTGGAGAAGAGCTAAAAAACCTCAAAAAGAGACAAAGAAAGGTTTGCTATGCTGAAGCAGATAGGAACCCCAAAACGATGCCCTACCAGATTTTAAGTGAAGAACCTGAAGAATCCAGTCATGCTTCTCACAACCCTCCTCCCAGTCATTCACCTTTTGATTTGTTTTGCTTTCTCTCCCAGTCATGGCTGAATTTTGACAATGATGTTACACTTATCAAATGAAGGAAAGACTTCTTTCATATGTATACTTTTATCCATTCAGATTTAAGGTACTTAAAATATACTGTAAAGCTCTTAATAAAAATAGTCCACTCTTTACAACTATACGTAGTCAGTCTAGTAAAAGGTATTATTCACAGAAACTGTCTCAATTAAAACATTTTAAGCAGTACTATGTCTTTTTAACCAATGGACAGGTTTGAAAAGACTAAGAACAGCTTTATTCCATAAAATAATTCAACATAATTATTTGAATAATAAAATAAATAATTAAATAAATAATTATTGGAATAATTTTATATTTTTTAGTAATTCTAAACCACAATAATTCTATTTTTTTTTTCTGTCATGTACCTAAATGGTTCTTCCTCATTCACAGTAATCCCAGCTATTCATGATTACACTGTAGCTATGCATGGAATAATTAATATGTTGGTGTGGTACATTCTGTCATGCTGCAATTATTGCAGCACTCAATTGAACAAATAAAGCCTTCAGAATGATTGGCTTTCTAATTAATGTGTTACTCTTACTGTTTCCTGAGGGAAGCAATACAAAATTTCATATAAGTGAATAAGGATACACATCTGGTATGCTATCTGGCTGTAGTCTGTTGATTCGGAAACCACCTGTCTTAATCTTGGGTGAAAGAACACAAGATGCCGAATATTTAAAAGACAGAAGATAATCCTCAGTGTCTTAAATATCATAAGTATTCTAAGCCGAAAGGAGACTCCATATTTTGTCTTAAGACATAGTCACCACAGCAATAGTGTTGTTGATATCTTGGAAAGCAAAATAATCAGGTCACTGTGAGTCAGCTGGTGTTTTGTTTTGTGGCTTTTCTCATTTGTTCTGTATGCTTTATTGCTTTTTAAGATATTTGACATGTTGGTACATTCAGATACTCTTTCAGAAAATAAAGACATCTGGAAAAGCAATATATTGTCAAGGTGTTTAAAAATGGGAGCCCGAGGCTGGGTAACAGGTGGATGTCTAGGCAAAGAGCAGCCATTAAACAAGTCCAGGAAAAAAACCCACATTGCTTCAGGTGGAATAAGAATGGGGAAAACAAGATTAAGGGGAAAAGCAAGCATCTTTGGTGGGATTGAAAAGAAGAATAACAAAGCTGCTACCCAGGAGCTCATAGCTGTTGTAGAATTTCTTTGCCATTCTGCATAACAGGATACTGACATGTGAACATACATTTTGGGATTTCCACTTAGGTGACGAAATGTGCAGACTCTTTATAGTCTCATTCTTCTCTTTTCAGCTGCAAAAGAAGTGAAAGGTCTGTAAAGTGCATATTGAAGTAAAAGTCATGCTTGTACAATTTTGATATGGTTTACCAAAGCCTTCAACAAAAAATAGCTGGCAGGAAACAGCTGCCTAGAAGGGCTCAAAACTTGGTTGACTGCTGATGGCAACTTCTAATTGATAGAGGGGATTGTCTACCATCATCAGTAATAAAATGAGAGAGGGATGCTCTTCGAGCAGCTACAAAAAATGCTTTACAAACTTTATACTGACACAAATATATTAAAAAAATCTTGGTTCTAAAAACTCCTTCAGTTTGTAGAAAGGTCCAAAGGCATTACAGAGACCAGCTTCTGGATGTGGCAGCAAGAGACATGGAAAAGGAACAAGAAAATGCACAAAATTATTTGGCCTCTTGCATGTCCACAAAAAGATGAGTAACCTGCTGATTATTTTAGAGCACTGAATAACCCTGGATTTCATGTGATGAAATTGTGGTCATGACAGGGAATATGCTGTTGAATCATGTATTCCTTTTTCCAAAACCAAAAATTTATGTGCATAAACCATTTCTTTCACCTATTTGTATAGGAAAAAAATGTGTAATATTAACTAATTAAATGGTAAGAAGCACAAGAATACAGTATGCCTCCCTGATTCATTCTGCAACTAGCCCACATGAAGAAATAGAAATATGGAAACCTCAGAATAATCTTATCTGTGTCTAAATCCAAAGCCTAATTTGATGAAAATCTCAGAGCATATGTCTGGACAAGACTGATAATGAAGACCCTCTACCCAGAACAGTCTTTCAGAAAATGGTTCTCTTTACTACAAATTGGCTCCAAGTAGAAGCCTCTAAAACAGAGCCTTACCACAAATGCAAAGAGCTTTTTCAGTGCAGATCACTCAAGATTTTGGGCTGGGAGCCTGGAGTTAAAACAGAACAAAAGCCTGCCTGATTAAGAACTTATTTCCATCAACTTCCCTTCCACAATGGCAAAGCTCTGCCAGCCACGTAAGGCAGAGCAGGGGGAGGAAGAGAAGCAAAGAGGAAACTTGGCTTTGTCCCTGTTACAGCCTTAGTCATCCCTTTTGAACAGGATTCAGCTGTCAGCCATGTGGAAGACAAACACCTGTGAGGAAGCACAGAAACAGCTGGTACAAGGGGTGATATTGCAACAAGCATCTGCTGTGCTCTTTATGAAGTCCCTGCTGTTCTGATAGATACAATCAGTGTTGCAAGTCCTGTCATAAAAACGAATGTACTGGGATGAATGAGGACATCTACCAGACAACTGAGGACAAATACATTTTTGAAAGAAGGAAAAAGCAAGGAAGGATCATGCTATGTCTTTATAGATGGATCATTGTTGTTGCAGTTCTTTACTATATCTTGGGTGCAGGGAAATAGTAACTCTGATGGACAATAAAACCTGCTCCCTTTCTTTCTCTTAAAGCTTCTACTCCAGCCTCATAGTTTCTGTTTCAACATCCTGTAATTTCTCTCATAATGTCCTCATCTGGACATTGAAAATATATTTTCAAAATATTATCTTAGATAATCCACCTCAACTTGAATTGTGTATTGTTTGTCTTTATAAGGGACACTATAAAGTTCATGGGACTTATCACAATGTTGTAAATAAGGAAGCTATCATTTGGTTAATAGATAACCAGGGTTTATACCAATACTGACTATGAAACCAGAGAAATCTCTACACTTATGTTGAATTATGTATCAAAAGCTTTGAAGGCGGCTAGTACTTAATCACAGACTAGGAAAGATGATATGCTTGTGCCAATCTGCAAAACTAAATTGTATACCCATGGCTGCCTGCAGAAGATCCTTCCAGTGAATTCTCTTGGCAGTTTTGTGACATAGTTTGTGTCCCCGGAGCTCACAGGTTATTTCAGTGCAAAGAGTTAATCAGTTCTGTTAGAGAAAGTGTCAAACAGATAATCTGACAAACCTAGTCCAGCGTGATACAGGCATTTTAAAGCAGGTAGGAGAGAATTTTGAAGTGGCTGTAGGATGAAAGCAAGACCACCAGGGTGTTTGCTTCAACAGTTAGATCTGTTTATGGGCAGCAGAAAAAGGTTAGAACACCACTAAAGATGAGTGAGAGGCTTAGCAAAAGTCAGTCTACTAGGACAGGTATTTATTTATTCTCCATTCTTGAGTGCTTGTAGACCTTCTTGGTGCCAGAAACAGCTGTTGTTCATTTTTCAGCTTTTTACAATGCTGTTATACATTTTCAGTGCAAAAACAAAATAGACTAAAAGCTGACTATGCTGTATGTAATAATTAAAGTTGCATACAGAAATAAAATCTCAAGATTCTAACTGAATCTTGTAATATATTTTTTAATTTGCCTAATAATTTACCATGGTACAGACAGGATTTTGACAAGTGCCTATTCTATACTAGATAAAACAGAAAGCTGACATGAAGAAACACGGCAGAGAAAGAAAGTAATCCAAGGGATCCTGAGGTTTAATTATTCTAAATTATTACATAACTGATTCCATTTTTGAAAGTCACATGAGCCTGCATTTTAATTCCAAAAGGCTTTAAAAATTGTACCTGTTATTACATTGCTAAATATTGCTGATCAATGGGGTGGAGTCTAGTTGGAGGCCTGTGTCTAGTGGAGTCTCTCGGGGGTCTGTACTGGGACCAGTACTATTCAAAATATTCATTGACAACTTGGATGTGGCAACAGAGTGCACTGTCAGCAAGTTTGCTCATGACACTAAACTGGGTGGAGTGGCTGACACACCTAAGAGGGTTGTGCTGCCATTCAGTGTGACTTAGACAGGTTGGAGAGTTGGGCAGGGAGAAGTTGAATGAACTTCAACAAGGCCAAATGTCGAGTATTGCACCTGGGAAAGACCAACCCCATGGATCAGTGTAGGCTGGGGACTGTTGGAGAGCAGTGAAAGAGAAAGAGACCTGGGGATTCTGGTAGATGGAAGAATGACCATGAGCCAGCACTGTGCTCTTGTGGCCAGGAGGGCCAATGGGATTCTGGGGTGGATTAGAAGGGGTGTGGCTAGTAGGTCAAGAGAGGTTCTTCTCCCCCTTTACTCTACTCTGGTGAGGCTTCATCTGGAATATTGTGTGCAATTCTGAGTCCCTCAGTTGAAGAAGGATAGGGAACTGCTGGAAAGAGTCCAGCACAGAGCCACCAAGATGATGCAGGGGGTGGAACATCTTCCTTCTGAGGAAAGGCTGAGGGAGCTGAGTCCCTTTAGCTTGGAGAAGAGGAGACTAAAGGGTAACCTCCGTTGTGCTTATAACTGTGTGAAGGGTGGGTGTCAAGCAGATGGAGTCAGGTTCTTCCCAGTTGAGCCCAGTGACAGGAGAAGGGGGCAATGGCTGTAAGCTGAAGCATAGGAGGTTCCATGTGAATATACGTAGAAATTTTTTCCCAGTTTAGTTGCCAGAGCACTGGCACAGACTGCCCAGAGAGGTTGTGGAGTCTCCTTCAATGGAGAAATTCAAAACCCATCTGGACGCACTTCTGTATGACCTGGTCTAGGGAATCCTGCTATGGCAGGGGGGTTGGACTAGATGATCTTTCGAGATCCCTTCCAATTCCTAACACTCTGTGATTCTGTGATGTTGATATGAATGAACTTTTTAGAATGAGGTTAAATCGAGGTTGCAATTGATTCATTTTTTTTTCTGGAATTTAGATGCTCAGGGTATATATTCTGCTCATTTGTCCAAGTTAGAATTGATATCTCTTGGTTGTTATTATTACTAGTTAGTGTGGACTTTAAATTATATGGCTGCATCTGCAAAAAATACAGTAATCGGCACTACTGCAGTCTGAAAGTCTGGACACTAAGATATCTGGTTCTGGTGGCAAAAAGTATAGGTAGCTTCTTTCATTAACAGATACTCTTTGCATTTCTACATTTTTATTATCTCAGAGATTGCAAAAAGCAAGAGAACATGAGAAAATAAAAACACTGTTTCCTTCCTGGAATAGTTGGCATGTTGTGTATTTGCATTTTTGAAGCAATTCTGAATTTGGACAAGTGATAAAAATAAAACTAAGGCTGTGAGTAATACTTTTGATAAAAATAAGTTTACAAATTGGAGAGAGAACTTTTGTAAAATTACTGATTATTTTTTCAAAATGTATGTATCCTTTTCCTTTTAAACATATTCTATGACTGCAGATTATCACCAGTGATCATTCTTAGCTTTCTGTGTGCATTTGTAACTGAAGGAGAAGAGGAATCCAGCATGTCTGTTTTCAGCAAGACTTTTCTATTCTGTCAGTTCTACACAGAGAGTAGAGGAAAGTCTGTAGTCCTGAAAACACCTATTCAGGAAAATGAGGAAATACAAATAGGGGAAATCAATTTTTTTTTTCTTTCTTTCTCTAGAAAGAGCCAATTCTTTCACTGTGGGACCAATTCTTCCCAGTCCAAAAGGATTACCTACTTGACTGTGGAGATATCCAAAGTTTAACATGGATCAATATGTAATACCGCTAATGCATCCATCTGATCACCTGTGGACCTACACCTACAGGTCACCCAACTGAGAACATCACATTGTGTCCTCTGTTTCTTCTACAGTAGGACAAAAATGTTGCAACTCAGCACATTGCTTAGGGAGCAAAAAAGTGAACCCTCTAACTAGATAGGTTGTCGTTACAGACAAAATCTATAGCAATGAACATGAACATATATTCAGCTAGAGGGTAGTGGTGTCTACTCAAAACTAAAGGTGTTCTTTGTCATGTTTTTATATTGGTAGGTTTTTATGTTGCACATTTATAGAATTAGTCATTTGCCACACTGATTAAAATAGGAAGCACACGCAGTTATGTAATGGGACATGTGTGGTTGAAATTGATAAGTCATTTGCACCTGTGCAAAGGTAATGCAAAATGGAGCAGGCTTCTGCTTGCTTTGCAAAATGGAAATACTAATAAAAGATTAGGAAACAGGTGTAATCAGAAATGGTGAGTTTGGGCAAAGGAGGATCCTGCTTTGCTTCTATGTAATAAAACTAGGTGCCTGGGAGTGGTAATTTTATAGACTAGTGTGCCTAAAGCACATCTGTCTCTACATTTGTGCTACAACTTACTCATATGTCTGCTTCTCATGTTAAGAAAGTATTCCTCCCACTTTCTCCCCACAAAAAAAAAGAGGAAGAACTACTGTCTTTTTGGACAGCAGAAATCATTAGAGAAGCTATAAAACCAGATGAATATTTACTTTAATGGAAAAAGGCAGAAGGTCACTTGTTCCAAGACTCACTTAAGCAGATCAGTTTTCCCTGTGAACAAATGCATTTCAAAGGAAGATAGATTTGAATATGTAAGGTTAAAATTTACTTTCCTGAAATTCTTCCACAGTTTAGCTGTAGCATTCAAATACTCTTCCAACAGATCAAATGTGAGGCCTCTGAGGCTTACTTGCTCCTCTTTCTGAATGGATGCTCTTCTGCCCTGTTGATGTTATTGCTCCATACCTGGAAAAGACATACAGCTCTTTCTTGTAAAACTTTTAAAACTGTGTCTCTCTCTCTTTCTTTTTTTTTTTTTTGACCTGTTTAGGCAGATCAACAGAGATGTTTGATTTAGAAAAAGCAACAGAGATGAAAACAGACTATGAAGGTTTTTCTATTACCATATACTGTGGAAAAAGTAAAAAAAAAACCAAAAACCAGTGACTCATAAGTTGTGGGTGAAATCCAGGCTGTAAATGAAGTCTGTGGCAAAATTCCCATTTACACTCTTAGGCTAGTTTTTCTCCCTAAATACCCAGCAGGTAACTTGAGACATAATACCTTTAGGTATTCACTGCAGTAACAAAGTGGTAGTGAGAGCACTGCAGGGACTGAGAACAACACCAAGACTCAGGTTACGTAAGAGCCTTAATTCAAACTTTGATTTTATCTACTTGTCAAATAAAGGGTAGCTTGTACTATAGCTGCAATGTCTGCCAGCTGATTAAGGTCGAAGAAAAAAAATGAAGCCCCAAAGTTAGTTGTATTTTAGCCTGAAGTCTTTAGTATTTTACTTCAGAAATTAAGATCCTTTTTTCTTTATGAGTTCTGAGCATGAAGAACAAAAGAAATAGTGATTCTGCAATGGAGAAGAATGAAAATTTAGTTAGGAAGAGGAAAAATAGTCTTTGATATGTTATTTAGAATGTTAGAGGGCTTTTTCATTTGTTTATTTTACAAAGTGCTATTTGTCTACATTAATAAATTATCATAATGAAAATTTCAGGGGAAAGGACTTACCAACATTCTGTCTGTACTTAGGAACTCATGATGTACTTTTTTCTTCCAAGGAATTGTTGAGCAATCTCCCAAGTCCAATGTTTGTATCTCACACTTTTCAGGGTGAAATAACAAACATCCCATTTCAGCCTAAAATTCCATTCCCATTTAAAACATCTCTAACAGTTTTCTAACTCCCTTCACAGCCATACAGATGCAGTATTATCCAACAGTCATTGACCTCCTGTGCTCCATGTGCATTTAATGCATCCATACACACAAAAACCCCAACCCTCCCAAATTGCTACAGATGTGGATAATAGTAATTTTCCCCAGCTAAAACTCTCCCCTCTGTTTCCAACAAAACACTGTGCTCTTGCACACAAAGTATGCATTTATGCTGATTAAGCAGGATGGGCACAATCAAGCGCATTTGACTCAATTACAGAAGTATAGATTGGTTTACTCAGTTAAAAGCTTTGATCAGGCAACTACAGATATTAGGTGGAGCTAAAGGAATTCATAGTGCTTATGGATCCTGAGTTGCTTTTGGCCTCTAAAGCAGAATGCTAAGGTTGGGCAGGAATTTCTCTGCTGGCACTAACAGCTCCTGAGAGCGAGAGATGTGATACTCCTCCTAATAACTTTGCTTCTTCAGTTGTACTTCCCTTGCTAATCTGACACAAATAGGCTTCTAAATATGTTGCTGTACATCACTATAAAATACCTAGCATCCCTGGTTGCCTCAACTCAAGACAAAACACTAGCTGCAAGCTGTAGGAGCTTCAGTGAGACATACTCAGAAAAGAAATCCTGCCCTTGGTCAAGGGCAAAACATTTCACATTTCAGTCATTTCAGTGGGTGGGTGAAGCCAAAAGTGATAGTTACCAAAAAAGGTACATGTATTTTTTAACTATTCCTTTAAATGTGCCTTGCCATGCTAAGAACTGGAAATAGCAAAAATACTGTCTTCTGTCCAAAGAACTTCTACAAAGGTAATAAGAAATTTTTATGAACATTAACTTGAAACCAGTGCAATGATTTAGCTTTAATCCTCAAAATTACTAATCAACCTTTTTCACCTAGTCAGCTATTTGCTGTGACGTGAAACGAGGAAACAGTTGCTCGGGTGAGATAAACAAGCAAATTGTTATCATTGCAAAATTGAAGTGTGCAACTGCTCAGACAAAATAATTTTTCATATATTGTTTTTAGCAGTTACCACTTCTTGTTTTATTGTTAAACTCCATCTGACCATTTTTGTATTCCCATTCTGTGTATCCTTAAACAACTGAAACAATTATCCTTCATGCCTGCTTTTAAGAAACATTTGCCACATTCCCAGCTGTTATAAGAAATTTAAGCATACATATTGGTTTGCTCAGGTGTTTTGGCTAACAAAGGTCAAGAGGATTGGGTTATAAATATGTAAATCATTAATTGTAGTGTGTGTTCCTTTTGCTGTGTTGCTGAGAATTGCACAGAAGAACAGAGATTAAATACTTCCCCATAAGCTGTGGTTGTTTTCCCTCCATGCTGGAGTTGACTGCCCTGGTCCAAGAAGGCATCTGTTTAGTTATATTTGTTCTTTCTGCAAGCCACTAGATTAACCACAAAGAAATATCATTACATAGAGATTTTGTGATTGGAGTCCTTGCTTTTCCCAGAGACCAGAGCCTTGTTTTAAAGTGCTGGAATATCTAATACTCTAAGGGTGCCAGTCTGCCATTTTTTAGGAACTTTGATACACATACATGTTTATAACAGCAAGGGACTTGAAGATCAGGGAGCTTATAGCCTCAGGGGACTGATCCCAGAGCCCTTAATGTGTGAATACTCCCACTGAGTTCAGCTAAAAAATTTCTAAGCTTAAAGAGAGGTTTGTGATGTACGAGTTGCACATTGGTGTCTATCTTAAGTACCTGATAAATAAAGACCAATGTCCCAAAAATGTGCTTGCAAGGTATGGGTCAAATCTACTCCTATTCCAGTGTGGCTCCTTCTGAGGATAGAAATTAATTGTGGGGTAAAGACCAGAAGTCTAGGGCACATCCCATCTGGTGCAGGCCATGACTTCTGAAATTTTGGTGATTAGTCCCTGAATGCATTCATACAGCATTAAGAAAGGTCAGGGTTAGGTTATCACTGCACTCAATACACTCCATTTCCAAGTGGAAGTTTGGACATAGTTTGGGGCTCCAAGAAAGGGCAGTGTTTCCCCCTCTGAAAACACCGGTGGAGCTCAGGCTGAGGCAGCCTGTCAAGGGGGCTTTGGAGATTGTAATGTGGCTGGCTGGCAAAGCAGAACCAAAGATCAGGACTGAACTACACTGAACTGCTACTTCAGATGCACCCAGTGCATGTAACACTTGGTGCATGTGTTTCCCATTGCAGAGGGGGGACCTCCATCCGTACCTGCCATTGAAGAGTAAACTTTTAGTATGCAAGATCCTTTCTTACCAGCAGCTGAATTAGTACTCAGGGAAAACTTGAAAAGTAAGCAATCAAAACTTATATAATAAGCAAAAATTGCAAAGTATCTAGCTTTGAAAAAGGATGTGTAAGCACCAGTAGCAAGAGTCGTGCTAATGTTTTGGCATCCAAATACAACTAGCAACCTTTGACTTTATGCCAGTTCAGCACTGGGTGTGAAACTCTTGGCAGTTTGCCTTGAATTTACAGCATTTTTTGGTCTGGAGACAGAAAGAGAGAGAGAGCAGAGAGAGAGAGTAGAGAACCTGAATATTTAGAATATTTTGTAAGTCTTGTTTCTGTTTCTTTCTTCTACTTAGAACTATTCTTGCCTTTTGGAACCATGGAAGATCTAACTCACAGGGATCAGGTTAGAGAAACGACATCTCTCATGTCTTTGAAAGTAACATTTAAAAGTATTAAACTGTATTTTGTGCTCACTTTACACAAAATGTATTTCTTGTCAAGAATGATGTTATCAGATGTGGTTTTCAGGAAGCAGCTATCTTTCCAGCTTGAGATAAACTTTCTTGTTAAGAGACAGGATTATTTTAACACCTTCACTTCTCCCAGAAAAAAAGAAAACAAAAACAACAAAAAAACCACCCCACAACAGAACTTCTTAGAGTATCTGGAAACAAATTGTCATAGCACCTCAAATTTTAGAAAAATCAAAATTTAAGAATGTTTATTTATTTAATTTGTGTTTCCATAACAAATAAACTACATCATGATGCTTAATCTCATGCTTCAACCAAACTAATTTTAGTTTCAAGGGATGATTTTCCATTTCACTGGAATAATTTTCCTTGTCCTTGCAGGTGAGCTTACCCAGGTCAAATGAAAAATATTTGTATATGTATTTATATTTATATATAAAATATATGGCATAAAATTAGAAGTCCCCTCACTAGCCAACCTTACTTCTGTTTAAGTTAGTAGAAGTATGTTTGAGATTATGATAATTACAGATTTTCATCAGAGGTCATTTGCCCACCTGCTGTTTAAGGTAGCAGTCCTCCTGTCACTCAGAACTGTGCCTAGAAGGAGAAGGAGGGCAAGTTGTCCTTCCCAGCGTCACTGCCACAGACTTTTGTTTATGAGGGGATCTAGAAACAGCAGGATTAGCAGAGGCAAAACCTGCTAACATTGGGTCACTGGCATGTGAAATGATTCAATCACACAGAATCACTGAATTACTAAGGTTGGAAGATACCTTTAAGATCATCAAGTCCAACTGTCAACCTATCTCCACCATGCCACTAAACCATGTCCCTAAGTACCACATCTATACACCTTTTATACAGCCCTTTCCTTCTTTGCTTGCACTACTATATAGCCATGTATGCTGATTTTGGTGCCTGTACTAGGCAGCACAACCCATGGTTTTGCTATTTGGGCTATTCCAGCATCCCTTTGGGAACCTCAATGACAAGCATGACCTTCTTACTGCAAAGCAGTTATCCTGCAGGCAGATGATGTGGCAACTCTTACAGGCATTACTGAAAGCAGCAGTGTACCCCAGAGTCTACCAGTACGCATGCCTGTTTTTCCCACCCTGGCTTGGAAAAGGAGACAGAGCAGCAGGGACGTTCGTTTCTCCACGTTGGCAAATACTATATACCCTGTTTTGTACTTACACTGTTTTGCTTGCCTGCATGTCTTGAATAGAGCTAACAAATAGAGTATTTTTTCCTTTAAGCTTGGGTGAACTTTACTAAGATACTCACCAACAGCGTCAGAGTTTTAAAGAGCCTTTTTCACTGGTGGTTCTCTTCGCACCATAATTTCTTGTCTTAATAGAGGCACTGACACTTTGTCAGTGACAGTTCTTGTTCTATATCACCATCAGAGTGTGTGACATATTAACTTTCAGGCAACCTAGAGGTTTTATTTGCTGTCACAAGCCTCTTTAAATATTGACCTCTTTAAACATTACGGACAAACACCCCAGAATTGATAATGCAGAGATTGCAAAATGAATTACTGTTTAAACTGTGGAATGTGCAACATGACAATTCAGAGCAGCTGTCAGGGCCACCTCCAGCTACCCTCTGGAAAGTGCCCTTACTGTCTGTGATATTGGTACTAAAAGTGTTTTCAGACTTATTTTAGAAAGCATTATCATCAAAGAAGCATACTGCTAAATTGCTTTAATGATTTTAAATCAAATTCTTATTGTCTGCCTTGTGATCTGTGGAGTTACCACTCTGTGAAAAAAATAGTGTGTTATTGGTCATTTGGGCACACCAAAAATTAAAGTATATGACCCAAGAGATTTAAAACTTTAGTAGTGAGGCTTATGTCTCAGTAATTTCCTCTCCAGGTAAAAATTTCTGGGCCAGATCTTTGGTTGTTGAAATCACTCCGGCATTTGTGTCCATATTGCCTCAGGGAGCTTGCCCAGGTCTGGTTTCATGTTCTTTGAGTAAAACATGCTGCCTGAAGAAGAAAGAGCACATTCTAAGCCATTACCACCCCCTGTCAGAGTTTTCCTGCCGGATCTGTCTCCTTTTCACTGCCCTTGAAAAATAAGAAGTTGCTGTTCTCTGGCAAGCCTCAGAAGAGTGCAAACAATGCTATAATTGCAAACTGCACACCAGATATGCTTTACTTCAGCTCACAAATAATCCTTTTGCAAGTCTTCCTAATTCAATGGGAAGACTTGTAGGACCATACTGAGACTGTGCACTTATTACAGGATGTACTACTCATGTCTTGTCTTCAGGGTAGAGTGAAAAACTACCTTTCTACGCTGCATTGTGGGTGAGCCCAAGAGCACAACTTTGAAGAAAACTTCCTCATTTTCCAGCATACCATGCTGAAGAGAAGTCTTGAATCGTATTATCTGGATTACCTGCAAATAAAACTAACCCAGAATTTGTGCCCTTGGAGTGCTCCAATCACTAATGGGTTTTCCATTAATAGTCCAGACCCAAACCAGACTGAAGTAAAACCTACTGAAACTAATATATTGTGGAATACCCAGTCGTCAGAACCAACTGTTTTATATCCACTGCTACTGTGTTACCCTACTTGTCAATATGTATGCAGCCCCAGCGATCTGATGTTCGGTTATCACCCATTAGGTTTTCAACTGAAGTATCATCTTTGGTACATGTTATTTAATTCATACATAAATTAACAAATTAAAAAAAAAAACCCAAACAAAACCAGTGAACAACATTAGCAAAATCACAAAAACAACAATAACAAAAACCAAACAGAAAAAGGCAACCCCCCTAACCAACCAGCCAAAAAAAATAGTCCCTAGTTCAAAACAGAAATGTCACCTCTCTCCAATGTTTTTTCTCCTGCTGCTACAAAGCAAAGCTGTAAATGAAACACAAGAGCTAGGGCTTCCAGCCATAGGCAGGATTAAGGCTTGGATAATTTAAGCCATTGTTACTTCATTGACTCCAACAAACAAAATAGGTACACATCCAAGATGAAGTTCTAGACAAAAAGTGTTTTGCTATAAGCACCAACTGCAAATTCGAAACTCAAAGCTAGAGTTTAATGACTGCTGTAAGGATACTATGTCAGGACACATAACAAGGTCCATCCATCTGTTTTCTGCTCTTCATTCCAAGCCTCTAGTTTTACTACATTAATGATGACCTGCTGGAAGGTTCCCTGGTGCCAAGATGAGAGCCACGGGAAAAAACAGCTCCATCCCACACAGCCCCAGATAATGTGAGACAAACCCCTACACCTCTGACTTCCTTTTGGGTGCTACATGTTTCTGTATGCATCCCTCCATCTACCCACATGCCTGTATTTTTCAGCTTAGGCAGTACTTAGAAATTATTTCTGCCTCAGAAGTTTACATTTGCTTCCTCCTGTTTGACTACTTGTGTTAATCCAATTTAAATTAAGAGCATGTGTTGTACCTCATCAATTTAAGGAGGTTTATCCCAGCCTTTGTTCTAGCTAGCGATATTCCCCTCAGCAGAAGCCGCAGGATAGTTCTCTACCTAAAGATTCACATTTGTGTCTTGAATTTCCAGATTCTATTTCTAAATGAAGATTAATACGTTGAAAAGGAATCTACCTGGAAGAATCTCTTTCAATTTGGCAAAGAGATTCCTTCTTGGCACCTGCAGTTACTTAAATGCCTTCTCCATTCACCACTTTTCATAGATACTGGGGTTCCATCTATCTCCTGCCTTTCCACTGGTGCTAGGTCTTGGCATTTCAGAGAATTTCTTTCTTTTCCCAATAACCAAAGAATTGCAGACCTTCCTACCAAGTGCTCCTGGAGGCAGAGAACATGACCCTATAAAGGGAATGTTGCTGAGTGTACAAAACCTGAAATTTTATTGGGGCTAGTTGAATTTTAAAATCTAAGTGGAAGGTTACAGTCAGCTGAACTGACCTTAGGGGACCTATAGATAAAAGACACAGGTTAATTCAGCTGTAAATCTGTGCAGAATGGCATAGCATTGGATGGCTGAAGAGGAACAGTTGATCAAACTTCAGGTAACCGCTGAACATTCTTTTCCTGAAAAAGTAACAGCTCTGGAAAAGACTTGCCCTTCCAAAGGAAATTAACTGGTATGCCAAAGATACTACATGGCTGGAGGGGGAAAATCAAAGAAAAAAAAAAACCAAAAAAACCCCAAACAAAACCAAACCAAAACCAAAGAACCACAAAACCCTCCCCAAACCCCCAAAACAAAACAAAAAAACCCCAAACAACAACAAACCATAACAAACTACCCAAAATTGTTGTATATCAGCACAAAGTAGTTTGTCCTGTGAAAAAACCCAGCTTTCCCACAAACAGAGAGCCTAGGACATGAAGTCTTAAGTTTAATTTTCATGAGAGAGTTTGGACTACCAGCCACCTTTGAGCAGTCTCACAGCAGTGGTGCTGCCCTTGAGTCTGCTAGGTTTAGCCTGAGGTACTAACAACTCTCCTGCTATCTCTGGTGGAAATTAAAATCCCAGACAAGTTACAGTAACAGCAGCAGGTATATTGGCAGCTTTAGCCGATGTGCCCTTTAATCCAAATAAGTCTGAATGTTCAATTTTGCAAGTGTGGTTATGCAACTCAAGATAACTGCTCCAACTCCTGTCCCAATGCTCTTTAGCTAGGCACCACCTGCAATGTTTTCCACAATATTCGTCATTCAGACTATCTTATACAGAGGATTATATGTATGAAAAAATGGTTTATTTCTGTACATGAGGCTTTCCTTTCCCTACTCCCTCTTAAAAATCTGCTTGTGTTTCTTTGCTTCCATCACTGTCACTTGTACTTCACACTCAGACTTCACTGCAGAAGTAACAGCTTCAGTGGAGCCACTCATGGAGCACAACCAAAACATCTCAGAAGTTGGCCAGCACTTCAGCAGTTTCATCTTCTCTCTTTAGATTTATGAACATTTCCAATCATCCCTGTGTTTAAAGTCAGGGATATGGTAACATGACCTAAATCAATAGGGACATTACACAGAAAAAGACTATCTGAGCCTGACTTACCTACTGCTTTCTGCTGGTGCTACCAAAGAGCCAGGCTGAGCCTGTGACACCAAGTGCAGTCGGCATTTAAAAAAAAAGAAGTAACACGAACTCAAATCCTGATTCTTCCAGTTAAGGAAATCACTCTGCTTGGGGATTTATTTGGCAGTGCTTTCAATAGATCAGATCTGACTGAAGATCTGGAAACTGCTCAGCATCGTGCTAACGTCTTTAAAAGGGAAACTCACTCAAGATGCATACAGTGACGACTGCAAATGCTCCATGAATGCGAATAAAAATGCAACCAGCCAACTCACACAGCTAGGGAACAGTTTTCTACATCACACAGCTGCACTGTTGGGCTGCCTGATGGTCAGATCTCAGAACACAAGCTTTCCTCTGCCTGACAAAGAGCATTCCATGGCCAGCTTTCTAGCTGTGAAAGGCTGTTGAAGCATTTCAGTTTTGGTTTTCACACACTGTCAAAAGATTTTTTGTTTTGGCCTGTGTACTTTCAAAGTCACAACAGAAATATTTACAAAGGCACTATTCATGTCAGCATTTAACTGTTGATTGACAGCACTGCTGCTGCTGCTGCTGGTGAAAGCTTTCTGGATTGTAGCTTTGGTTTGAAGGAGCTGAGAGTGAAATTGAACACCTCTTCCTCAATCCCTAATATCTACAGATCTAAAGAACCTTCTGTTGAAAGAGTACTGGCATTCAGAAAGCTAGTCAAGGAAGAAAAATAATTCTTTTTTTTTCCCAGTCTTTTCCTTGTGCTTGTTGCTCAGAGTCCAGCTCTGACCCCTGAACTCAGCATAGATATTTCTACGACCCTCATCAGCATGCCTCTGACAAGAGGTTGTTAGCCTCCTTCAAGTGTTTTGTTCATATCACTTCAATGACAGAATGTCAAAGTTGAAAATGCTAGCTGTTCTTATGTTTCAAATATCCATGGCTGAAGAAAAAAGCTGAAGAAGTAGACCTTGTCAGATAATGAGACCTTGTTTTCTGTACACATCACTGGAAAGTTTGTGTTTTCAAGGCATGAGTTAAAAACTGAAGGAGTAAATGTGTATTTTTGGTTTCATACCTTTTAATAAAAAGTGATTTCACTGTTTTTCAGCAAAGTTTCTATAAAATACCTATCACTTTTACCTTTTTTTAGTACTCTGAGCTTTCATTCTTAAATCTTCCCTTTTAAAACACTCAGCTGAGTATTGCAAGACAAACATGCTGGACTGAATGTAGTCTTTCAAATACTTGGAAACCACCTGGCATTTGCATGGGCCTAGATACTTAAAAGGATTTTGATTTCAGAGGTGGACTTTTTGAATCCTCATGCAACAATTGAGACAGAACCAGCCTTAATATTCTACAGTATAAGAATATATCAGCAATAAGGGGTCTACATCTACATTAGCATTTGAACTCTCTCTCTGGTATGAGAATGATTTATGTAACTTAATGTTTATGAATATTCTGACACATCGAACAAAAGTGAAATAATTGAATCAACAGAAATATCAAGATGTTTATTTTTAAAATAAGAGAAAGACTGTTAAAAGAGGAGAAAACCAGCAGAAAGAAGATGTCAAGCTATTCATAAATACACATTCCCTATCGAGCATTGACAAAGTTTTGGGTGAGATTTTCTTCTCTGGGTGCCCATTACTTTTGCCACACTCCTAAGCTAAGGAATGTAAACTCTGAAAGAGAGTCGTCTTTGTCTTAAGGATTTCCCCCTGCTTGACACAGAACAGATTTTCCAGACATTCTTTTGAAAGTACTACCATTTAAAATGCTTTCAGAGGAAAACCAGGAAAAATATCCTACCAAAATAGAATGAGAATTTTTCCTGAAGATATGTGGCCGTCACTTTGGTAATATCTATGTAGATGAAGTACCTCAAAAATACAAACAAACAAACTAAAGAAACCCAGCAACTCCACAAAACTTCTTAAGAATTCAGAAGGGAATTTTTTTTCCTGTATGTAAAAGGAAGCCTCTTCCAGTCCTACCTCCTTAAAAGAATACTGCCTTACAATCATTTCTTTCTACTTTAAATGCAATGAGTGCTGCCTTACAATGAATATTGCCTCATAGTCCTTTCTTTTTACTTTAAATGTATCTAAGCCATGTACATACATATCTAACCACCTACATGTGTGTGTATAGCCATCAACATTCTTCGAAAATTCAATGTTCCCTAAGATTTTTTGAAATCCAGTCTATTCTAAAATTTGACTCCCGGGTTGCTACAGGAAAGGACTACTCTAGCATCAGAGGCACACTGCCAAATTCAGTACAAGAGCCTTAAAAATCATAGTAAATTGCACAAAATAGCTTCAGAAATGCATACTTTTTTATCAGCATAATGTGGGCTCCAGTCACAACCTATAGAGTACTTTAAATAGACTTGTTCTTTTCACTCAAGAAGTAGCTGTGTTCTGGTGAGCAAGACTGTCTTAGAACTTCATGAAAGCCCTCATAGTATCTTTTTGCCAGTAAAATTTAATTATTTCCTCCCTGTGTCTGTCAAAGTTCTGCTTCTAGAACTACCTGAAAGTTTGATCCAGCTCATCCTCCTGAACAGCTTTTTTCACCTGTGTTAAGGGAAACATAGACACACTATGTGTAGACATAAACCACCAGCTGATCTGAACTACTTTGATTTGTTATTATGTGTATTTACAACCTATCAGACATAATACTAAATATTACCTCAAGGAGAAAAACAGGGTGGAAAAATGTTCCAGTGCATCACCCAGGAGCAGTGAGAGTGTACTTCTTCAGAACATGCAGCCTCTGGTAACTTTGAGCAAATAATTTTTTCTTTCTTTTCCTAATGTTTTTGTCTCAGAAACTGTGTAGTGATGCTTCTTTTCCCCTAAAACGTTTCCTATTTTTATCTTCAGACACTGTAAGCTCCTGCTGCAGTAAAATTCTTGCTGTGACTTTGGCTGGAACCAGAATGAGAAAACTATGCCTCACCTTCAACTTTTTGTGCACTCTGTTGGAATGACACTAAAATAAGTGCTAGAGATATTTGGCCAGTTCTGTTTGAAGGCCATTCAAACTAATATTTCTTTGGGCTGTTTTCAACTTTTTCTTATTGTGCAAGATGGTAGTTTTAAATACACTATTGCTAAATTAATTTAACAGTTCCTGTATAAACATAACTAGTTAACATCTAAACAGCTAAACTACTATTTTTCACAAGGTGCCTGCCTGGGGTGAATTTCCAATAAGAACTGATGTAATACTTCTGCTTGTGAAACAGACAGGCAGGGTCATCTGTGTCATCCCAGGGCTGGCTGCAGTGATATATCTCTATGTCAACAGTGTGATGTGACCTGTCTGCTTCATTGATGCAAAAGTACTGGCTAGCTTGGAGAACTACAGTTGGGAAAATTAGAAGTCAGCTTTGTGACTTTCACTTAGGGTCAGATGATGGGAAGAGACACCTCACTTTAGACAACAAAAAAGGCAAACAAGTTTAAATGGACAATGTTTTTGACATATACCCTACACCTAGAGAAAAATAAAACCAAATACATGCTCTGATCAAAGGCCAAATGCTGAGCCTTGGCTGCATATGCTCGCCTCTCGTTATAATCCTGTAACCAGGAACTCCATGTGAGTACACTGAAGGTCAGAATTGGACTCTGATTTGAGTTCAGATCAATATAACCATGTAATTTCACCAGCTCCACCTAAATGTGATAAAGGAAAACTTAAGCCATCGGACAACTGATTAATGCATTTCATCTTTAAGTAAAGATGCAGAATTTTACTTAAATAATTAGCAGTCCAAGGAAATGAAAGTAGGTATAAACTGAGTTAATGCCCCACTGTACAAAATGTAAAACCCCCAGCCATGCATCAGAGTGCAGCTTAATTATTCTGACTGCAAGACAATGACTCTGAAGGAATAACAGACACACTAAGAAACCAGACATTAATACTGCAGAAGGAAAAACAACTGATGGGTGGATTTAAGTCTAATGCGTCTCCTCAGCTACAGTGCACAAGTTTAAAGTACAACAAGCAAACTTCATCCTTAAGTGCTGATGAGAACTGTATGTTTCAAGATGGATAGAAGAGGAAAGTACACAAACTGTTCTCCAGTCCTTTTGTCACTGAAGTGAGGAGAAGTGTTATTGTTGAGGCTCGTGCTGCCTTGGATTAGCTCTGCATGGTCTGTTTTGCCTGTGCCTGCGATGGAGTCAGAATACAATGAATCTTCTCCTTCCAGAACATCACAGTTTTCTATGCCACCCTCTGTCTTGGTTGTCAAGGATGGTAAAAGGATGGTAAAGGGAATGGAGGGGAAGTGTTATGAGGAAAGGCTGAAAGCACTTGGTCTGTTCAGCCTGGAGAAGAGGAGACTTAGGGGAGACCTCATAGCTGTTTATAACTTTCTCACCAGGGAGGACGGGGTGGGTGCTGACCTCTTCTCTCTGGCGGCTGGCGACAGGACACGGGGGAACAGCATGAAGCTGTGCCGGGGGAGATTTAGATTGAATATTTGTGGGAGCTTCTTTACCTAGAAGGTGGTGGACCATTGGAACAGGCTCCCCAGGAAGGCTGTCATGGCCCCTACTCTCACGGAATTTAAGAAGCATTTGGACAAGCCACTTAGGCACATGGTGTGACTATAGAGTTGTCCTGTGCCTAAACATGAGTTGGACTAGATGATCCTAATGGGTCCCTTCCAACTCTGGAGATTCTGTCCCTTAGCAGATGACTGTGTCAAACACAGGGTCTGACTACAGCATGAGTCACATGTTCTCTGCTCTTAGCAATGCAGGGTCTGAAGAACAAGACATTCTACCTCCACTCCAGCAGAAGCCATGCACAGAACCTCCTATAACACTGGTCATGCTTCTGTGCATCCTAGGAAGGCAACAAGGCAGGAACTCCTATTTAAATTTAGTTTTTTAATAAATAATTCACTTTTCCTTGTTTATAAACAGACATAGGCAGAATCCGTACATACAGATATATACACAGTTGCTTATAGAGTTGATTGGTTATATACACAAATACAGTTGGTTGCATATAACAACATGTCCTAAGCTGGCACATCTCTCATTGTAAATATTTATATTTAAAACACAAAAAAAAACCCCAAAACCCAAGAAAAGTTTTGACAAAGAATCGTTCTCATCCATTTGGGATGCACTCTTCAATTTACATTCTTAAAACAAGAAAAATTACTCCCCAGACTCCTCCCAATTTGCTTTTCTGTGAATCTTCAAGGTAGCTGCTTTTATATATTTAGAAAGCAGATTTTATTTAAAAAATGGAAAATTAATATAGCCAGGAAAAGTATAACATGTTAAAAAATGTGAAGTGTTCACATGGTATGAAGCAGTTTTTGATTTTCTATTTTCCCAAGTGAAATTGGAGGTTGTGTGTTATCATAGAATCATAGAATGTTAGGGGTTGGAAGGGACCTAGAAAGATTATCAAGTCCAACCCCCTGGCCAAAGCAGGACACCTTAGATGAGGTCACACAGGAAGGAGTCCAGGCCGGCCTTGACTGTCTCCAGAGTAGAAGACTCCACAGCCCCCCTGGGCAGCCTATTCCAGTGCCCCATCACCCTTACTGGGAAAAGATTCTTCCTCACATTAACACTAAACCTCCTATGCTCTAACTTGCTCACATTGCCCCTTGTCCTAACATTGGATGACATTGAGAAGAGCCTGACTCCTTCTTCCTGACACTGGCCCTTAACACATTTATAGACATTTATGAGGTATCCCCTCAGCCTCCTCTTCTCTAGGCTAAAGAGACCCAGCTGCCTTAGCCTGTTCTTATAGGGTAGATGCTCCACTCCCTTGATCATCTTGGTGGCCCTGTGCTGGACTCTCTCCAGTAGTTCCCTGTCCTTCTTGAACTGGGGAACCCAGAACTGGACACAGTACTCCAGGTGGAGTATTATGTGACATAATACGTTCTATTTTAAACTGTATTCTGATTTTAAATATTTTAACTACTAAAGGAGAAGCACTCAGATCTCATACAAGCCAGGCTTAGAGTAAGAGCCAGATGTAATTGTAATGTAATATGTTCCACCTGCTATGGTTGATGTTACATTCAACTTGGAGCTGTGCTGGTAGCGTGAGGCATGGTTCCACTTCCCTACTGCATCACGGTCACACTACTGTGAGAATACATCACCACCATGGCACAGCAATGAAAATGGCTACCAGGGCTGTCCTCGAAGGTACTGAGCATTTTGTCTGCAGAGAGAGCAGATATGACTCTTGAATTCTCTCTTCTTTCTTCCCTTAGTCCTAAGACAACCTTAGAGAGTTTTGTCGTTAGCATGAAAAGGACTCATCAGAGTCATTCAATAAGAGTTACTTCATTCTGAAATAACAATTTCTTTGTTGCTTCAATATCCTCCTACCTCAATATGCTCCTACCTCAATATCCTAACTGTAACTGCAGCATCCTTTCTATTTGACTTAAAGCAAGACTTAATCCTAGCAAACTGAAGCTCCTAAGAACATAGAAAACTCTAATGGGCCTGTTAGCCTTGATATAACCACCATGGACTACATGGGAGAGAGGTAAGACAGAATCCTGTCAATATAGTCCATTTATTTAATTTTTTTTATTTCAGGCACTGAAATAAGAAATAGTTTGAAAATGTTTGAAAAGAATATGAGTGGAATAAAAATCTATATAGCTTCTACTCTAGATATGTTTATTTGCCTATCCATTTGAACTGCCCAGTCTGCTTTGTCAGAGCTTCTCCACATAATCAAATTCCCTCCCATCACTGTAGTCCATGATGCTTACAAAAGAAGATGAATGTGGTGGGGAGGCAAAGAAACTAGAATAGAAAGTCAGGAAGAAAAAAGAGAGAAAACACGGTGGAAAGGTGAAAAAAGGGGGAAATTAGAACAGATGGTGAACAAATACTACGTTCCTACAGACAAAACAGTGAAAAAGAAGGTACAAGCCACATCAAGACTGCACTTTAAAATGCCTGGTTTATTTTCATTGCTCTTACTCCAGTGGGAGATTGATTGTTAGGAACCAACAAAGAAGACACTATTTTAACTTGGGAATTCCTTCATCCATACTAAAAGATACCACTGCAGACCAATTGATGTTCTTCAATGAGTAATACTGTTACTTACTGGAGCAGGACAAAAAGTAAGCTTTTAAGTAGGCTGGAGATTAGAAGGGGGTTCTTTACCCAAAGGGTGGTGAGGCACTGGAACAGGTTGCCCAGAGAGGTTGTGGAGGCCCCATCCCTGACAGTGTTTAAGGCCAGGCTGGATGTGGCCCTGGATGACCTAGTCTAGTGCATGTTGCGTCCCTGCCATGGCTGGGGGGTTGGAACTAGATGATCTTCAAGGTCCCTTCCAACCTCAGCCATTCTATGATGATGATTCTATGATAAAAAAGAAAATAATCTAATCAGATAGGGGAAAAAACATGTCTATGTGGAAAAAAGGTAATTTCCGAGTTGAAAACTAACCAAGAGTCTTGAAATAGTGGAAAAGAGTAAACAAATTCCTGTGAGATGAAATAACATTGTGCCCTGCAATGAAAAGTAATTAGAAAGTAAAGAAAACAAGGGACTTGGAGCCAGAACATGACAAAAACCATCACAGTGTCTCAGATCTCAGCTAGCCCACACACTTCTGGTGTTAGGCACCTCTTGGAAGAACAGTCTGTCTCCTGTTTGACCCAGGAGAGTTCACAGGATATAAACGACAGCTGCCTCTACTGAAAGGGACCTAACAGGTATAAAGAATATCACCGAGTTGGTACTGCCTTTTCAAAACCCACAACCTCAAAAACTCACTTTTAGATGATTAGGATTAGAGAGAGATCAACACCATTAAATGTACTTCTACTTCCATGGGAGTTAATGATAAAACTCAGGATTCATCACAAAAGCATTTATCAGAAAAGCTTTTCTGAACTTAGCCAGTGTCTTACTTTGCAAGTTTCCTGACAATCACAATATATTGTTGGTTTTGAGGGGAGGTGTGGGGAGGAAAGGGGGCACTGATATGACCACCTGGGCTAGAACTGGCATGCTCAACTTGCTCCATGAAATGCCTGGGTAACAATGCACCCAGCATGGGGAATAAACAGGAGGAGTTAGAAATCTGTGTGAGGTCTGGTGGAAATTACAGAGACATGGTGAGACAGCTCTCTTGACTACAAGATGTGGGGCTGGAGTTGCTCTTTACCTGAGAGAGCAACTAAAATGTATTGAGTTCTGTCCAGGGGTGGATGAGGGGAGAGTTGAGGATTTATGGGTGTGAATAAAGGGGCAGGCTGGCATGGGGGATACTCTTGTGGGTGTCTATTACAGGCCAACTGATCAGCATGAGGAACCTGATGAGGCTTTCTCCAGGCAGCTGACAGTGGCCTCACAATCATAGACCCTGGTTCTGATGGGGGATTTTAACTACCTAGATATTTGCTGGAAAGCATACTCAGCCAGCCATTCACAGTTCAGGAGGTTCCTCCAATGCATTGATGATAACTTCTTGAGGCACATGGTAGATGAGTCAACTAGGAAAGGAGTGCTGCTGGACCTGATACTCACTAACAAAGAAGGACTGGCTGGAGAGGTAGAGGTTGAGGGCAGCCTTGGCTGCAGAGACAATGAGATGGAGGGTTCAGGATCTTGTGGGGTAGGAACAGAATACCTAGTAGGATCACAACTCTGGACTTCAATAGGGACAACTTTGATCTCTTCAAGAAATCTCATGGGGAAATCTGATGGGACAGGGTACTAGAAGATAAAGGGGCCCAAGAGAGTTGGTTAACATTCAAGGACCACTTCTTCCAAGCTCAAGATCAGAGCATCCCAACATGTAGAAAATCAAGGAGGGGAGCCAGGAGACCTGCTTGGTTAAGTAAGGAAGCGCTGGGCAAACTCAAGTGGAAGAAGAGTCTACAGATCATGGAAGGAGGGGCTGGCCACATGGGAAGAGTACAAGACTGTTGTCAGAGGTTGTAGGGAGGCAAAAGGATAGCAAAGGCCTCTCTGGAATTAAACCTTGCAAGGGAGGTCAAGGACAATAGGAAGGGCTTCTTCAAATACATTGCAGGAAAAATTAACACTAGAGGCAATGTAGGCCCCCTGCTGAATGAGGTAGGTGCCTTGGTGACAGAAGATCCAAAGAAGGTGGAGTTACTGAATGTATTCTTTGTCTCTGGCTATACTGTTAAAGACTGTCCTCAGGAGGCTTCAGACCCCTGAGCCTCCAGAACACCACAACGTGGGTGCTGAGGGAGCTGGCAGAAGTCAGGGTCAGGCCCCTCTCCGTCATCTTTGGTAAGTCCTGGGGGACAGGAGAGGTGCCTGAGGATTGGAGGAAGGCAAAAGTCACTCCAGTCTTCAAAAAACGGCAAAAAGGAGGAGACGGGTAACTCTAGAGCGGTCAGCCTCACCTCTATCCCTGGAAAGGTGATGGAACACTTTATCCTTGACTCTGTCTCTAGGCATATCAAGGA
>VWZX01010069.1:144431-181277 GCA_013399015.1 Galbula dea
TTAGACAGGCTGGAGAGTTGGGCAGGGAGAAACTGAATGAAATTCAACAAGGGCAAATGTCGAGTTTTGCACCTGGGAAAGACCAACCCCATGGATCAGGATAGGTTGCAGGCTGAGCTGTTGGAGAGCAGTGAAGGGGAAAGGGTCTGGGGGTCCTGGTGTATGGAAGGAATACCATGAGCCAGCAATGTGCTCTTGTGACTAGGAGGGCCAATGGGATTCTGGGGTTGATTAGAAGGGGTGTGGTTAGTAGCTCAAGAGAGGTTCTTCTCCCCCTTTACTCTACTCTGGTGAGGCTGCATCTGAAATATTGTGTCCAGTTCTGGGTCCCTCACTTGAAGAAGGATAGGGAACTGCTGGATAGAGTCCAGCACAGAATCTCCAAGATGATGCAGGGGGTGGAACATCTTCCTTCTGAGGAAAGGCTGAGGGAACTGGGTCTCTTTAGTTTGGAGATGAGGAGACTAAGGGGTAACCTCAGTTGTGCTTCTAAATATGTGAAGGGTGAGTGTCAGGAGGATGGGTTCAGGCTCTTCTCAGTGAAGCCCAGTGACAAGACAAAGGGCAATGGCTGTAAGCTGAAGCATAGGAGGTTGCATGGGAATATAAGAAACAATTTTTTCCCAGTTGAGGTGCCAGAGCACTGGCACAGACTGCCCAGAAGAGGTTGTGGAGTCTCCTTCTCTGGAGGTATTCAAAATTTGCCTGTATGTGTTGTTTTGTGACCTGGTCTAGGGAATCCTGCTGTGGCAGGGGAGTTGGACTAGATGTTCTTTCAAGGTCCCTTTTAGCTTCTAACATTCTGTGATTATAGGTGAAAAGCATCTCAGCTCCATCAGGAACCTTTCTATAAAACAGTAGATTGTCATCTTAAACATAAATTTATTCTGAGATTAAATCCTGTGTGCTCATTGTCTCCATGCATGAAAACATTGATTGTACTAGCTGGTCTGATGACTTTTGCAGAAAGCAGTAGTGGTTTATTTCATGTAGATCTCTGGTGCATTATTCTTGCTACTCTATTAATTACATAAATGAGTTACAAGACCCACCCTGTTGCAAAGACCAACCCCCATCATGATCATCTCTAAGTTAGTTACAGTTCTTGTGCTTCATCTGGAAATGCAATGCCAAAGGGTGAGTGCATGGAAACTACTGACAAATCTGGAAGAGCCAGATTTGGTAATCTGAGATATTACCTGAGAAGGAACTCGAGAAGGCAGCTGGCTTGTGAGGTTCTATGTCAACAAAGGTGTAGCTAGTAAAGAATCTGTGCTTAGGAGAAGTGCCAACAGTGCTGCAGCATCTCAAAAGCATTCAAAAGCCCCATGTGTACCCCAGAACAGTGGTCCAGTAGGACTGTTACAGCAGATCTCTATCAATCTGGACAGCCTTCCTCTCACATTAGTACCACCTCTGTTAAGAAGAAAAGACGAGTTATTGTCGTTGGTGACTCTACTCTGCTAGGGGAATGGAGGTTCCTATATGCTCGCTGGACCCAAACCACAGAGGAGTCAGCTGCCTCCCTGGGTCCAAGGTAGGGGATATTACTAGGAAACTTCCCAGACTGGTGCAGAGCTCTGATAATTATCCTCTTTTAGTTATCCAAGTTGTCTCTGATGAGGAGGATGTGAGTACCACTGCAATACCAGGACAGTGCACGGAGTGGAGGGAGCAAGCTCCAGATCCAGCTCCTTAGCACGGACACCACATGAAACTTTAAGAAACATTTCAGGCCTTGGGTCACTTAATTGAAGGCTCAGGAGCACAGGTAATATTTTCTTAGCTTCCCACAGTAGCTGATGAAAATATTGATAGGAATAGGAGGATCCAACCTGTCAATGTGTGCAATAGCAAAATTGAAATAGCAAAATTAGTGTTGCCATCAGAACTTCAGTTTCTTCAATCGTGGGAGGGTCTATTCATCCTCTGGTCTTTTGGCATATGGTGGGACACAACTTTCTCACAGGGGTAGAAGGGTCATGTCTGACGAGCTGGCAGGGTTGATAGACAGGGCTTTAAACTAAGTTGGAAAGGGGAAAGGAATAGAAGGAGACTTGACAGAGATGAGGGGTGGGTTGGCTTCCCAAGGGCTGAGGGGTTGAGTGCCATTGAGATACATTTGCCTGACTCAAGGGCAGGTGAGTATAAAGAGTTACTCTTGAAATGTTTTTACACCAATGTGTGCAGCATGAGGAAGAAGCAAGAGGAGTTTGATGTACGGGCCCAGACTCAGAGTTATGATGTTATTGGTTTAAGTGAAACATCGACGGATGAGTCCTGTGACTGGTATGCCATGATGGATGGTTACAAGGTCTTCAGGAAAGACAGGCAGGGCAGAAGAGGCAGGGGTATGGTGCTGTATGTAACAGAGGGACTGCAGTGCACCCAACTTGCTACTGGTTGTGATGAGGTTGAGAGTCTCTGGGTAAGGATTAAGGGACAAACAAATAAAGCCGATGTCATTGTGGGAGTGTACTATAGGTCACACAGTCAAGGTGAAGACACCAATGAATTATTCTTTGAGGAGCTAAGGGGTGTTTGTAAATCATCTGCCCTTGTCCTTCTGGGGGACTTCAACTTGCCAGGTGTTAACTGGGAATACCACACTGCTGGCACGAATAGGTCTACAAGATTTCTAAAACACTTAGGTGATAGCTTCCTGGTACAGGCACTAAGAGAACCAACAAGGAAAGGAGCCTTCCTTGATTTGTTACTCATCAACAGAGAGGGTCTTGTGAGTGATGTGGTTATGGGTGGCCGTCTTGGTCACAGTGACCAGGAAGAAATCAAGTTTAGAATCTCTGAAGACAAGAGGAAAACTGCCAGCAAAACTTCTACTCTGGATCTGAGAAGAGCTGACTTTGGGCAGCTCAGGGAACTACTTAGTGTGGTCCCCTGGGAAAAAACTTCTAAAGATGGGGTCCATCAGGGCTGGTCACTTTTTAAGTACCATCTCCTGAGAGCACAGGAGCAGGTGATCCCGATATGTCAGAAGTCAGACACGCAAGGCAGAAGTCCAGCTTGGCTGAGCAGGGAGCTTCTTCTGGAGGCTGGGTGAGAAAATTATGTATATGGCCAGTGGAAGCAGAGTCTGGTAATGTGGGAGGTCTACAGAGAAGCTGTTCACCACTGTAGAGAGAAAATCCGTGCAGCTAAGGCCCAATTAGAGTTGAAGCTAGCCAGTACTGTGGGAGACAGTAAAAAGCTTTTCTAAATATGTTAATGGTAAGAGGAAGACCAGGAATGACATTGGTCTGTTACTAAATAGGGGTGGTCACCTCACAAGCAGAGACATTGACAAAGCAGAAACGTTTAATGCTTTCTTTGCCTCTGTCTTTAACGTGGAGGATGGGACCTGGAGCACCCAGTGTCATGAGCCAGTGACCAGTGACATGGAGCCTGTTAATGCTCTCGTTGACCCTGAAATAGTGAAGGACTAGACCCCTATAAATCGGTGGGGCCTGATGGAATCCACCCAAGGGTGTGGGCAGATGTCATAGCAAGTCCTCTCTCGATGATTTTTAAACACTCTTGCAAATTTGGGGAGCTCTCAGCTGACTGGAAGCAGGAAAGCATTATTCTGATTTTCAATAACAGAAATGACCCTGCTAACTACAGGCCTGTCAGTCTCACTGCTGTGCCTGGTAAAGTTATGGATGAGATTATACTGGGAGCTATGGATAAGCATCTGACAGACAACACAGTTGTTGGTCATAGTCAGCATGGGTTTATGAAAGGGGAGTCATGCTTAACAAACTTTATTTCCTTTTTGACAAGATTACTTATCTAGTTGACCAAGGGAGACCAGCTGATGTCATAGTTTTGGACTTCAGTAAAGCTTTTAATACTGTCTCCCACAGCATCCTGCTGGACAAAATGTCAAGCATATGGTTAGACAAGAACATCATGAGGTGGGTACGCAACTGGCTGAGGAATCAAGCTCAAAGGGTTATAGTAAATGGAGCTACATCAGTCTGACAACTTGAGACGAGTGGGGTCCCACAGGGATCCATCTTAAGGCCAGTACTGTTTAACATCTTTATTAACAAATTGGATGTAGAACTTGAAGGCCTAATAAGTAAGTTTGCAGATGATACTAAGCTGGGAGGTACTGCTGGCTCCAATGAAGGCAGAGAGGCACTGCAGAGAGATCTGGATGGATTACAGGAATGGGTGGTCACAAATCACATGAAGTTTAATGAAGGCAAGTGCCAGGTTCTGCATTTGGGAAAGGGCAACCCAAAAACAACCTACCACCTGGGGAATGAGAGACTGGAAAGCAGCACTGCAGAAAGGGATCTGGGAGTTTTGATAGATAGGAAATTAAATATGAGTCAGCAGTGTGTGCTCACAGCTAAAAGGGCCAACTGGTTCCTGGGGTGCATCAAGCACTCCATTGCTAGCTGATCGAGAGAGGTCCTAGTCCCACTTTATTCAGCTCTGGTGAGGCCTCACCTGCAGTATTGTGTGCAGTTTTGGGGTCCAAAATACAAGAGGGATATGAAGTTGTTGTAGAGGGTCCAGTGGAGGGCCACANTTGTTGTAGAGGGTCCAGGGGAGGGCCACAAAGATGGTGAGGGACATGGAGGGGAAGACTTAAGTGGAAAGGCTGAAATGGCTTGGTCTGTTCAGCCTAGAGAAGAGGAGACTGAGGGGAGACCTCACGGCATTTTATAACTTCCTCAGCAGAGAGGAAGGGGTAGGTGCTTCTCTGATGACCAGTGACAGGACCCGGGGGAATGGCATGAAGCTGTGCTNCCTAGTCCCACTTTATTCAGCTCTGGTGAGGCCTCACCTGCAGTATTGTGTGCAGTTTTGGGGTCCAAAATACAAGAGGGATATGAAGTTGTTGTAGAGGGTCCAGTGGAGGGCCACAAAGATGGTGAGGGACATGGAGGGGAAGACTTAAGTGGAAAGGCTGAAATGGCTTGGTCTGTTCAGCCTAGAGAAGAGGAGACTGAGGGGAGACCTCACGGCATTTTATAACTTCCTCAGCAGAGAGGAAGGGGTAGGTGCTTCTCTGATGACCAGTGACAGGACCCGGGGGAATGGCATGAAGCTGTGCTGGGGGAAATTCAGGTTGGTTCTTAGAAAGAGCTTCTTTACCCAGAGAGTGGTGGAGCATTGGAACAGGCTCCCCAGGAGGGCTGTCATGGCACCAACTCTCATGGAGTTTAAGAAGCACTTGGACAATGCTCTTTGGCACATAGTGTGACTTTGGGACTGTCCTGTATCTAAATAGGACTTCGACTTGATGATTCTTGTGGGTCCTTTCCAACTCGGGATATTCTGTGATTCTGTGATTTTGTAATCAGCAAAAAATAACAAGTCTAGAGATACCCATGATTCATCCAAATCAGGTGGTGATACTGGCTCCTATAACCCATGATGTCCCCACCCTTGTAGACAAGGCCACGTACTTTGGCCCTAATAGGAACTTGATTTGGCCCTAATAGGACCTTGATGTTACTAAACAAAATAAAACTCTCCTCAGCACTCTTAATGTTTGGTATAAGCTATTTGCATCATAATAACATGGATAGCAATAACTCTATGAAATCAGCACTGCATTTAGCTGATAAGTCATTGCCCTTTCACAAATCAATAGTTCCAGATTTTTCTAAGGGAATGTTTTCCCCATAGCTCTCAAGGAGTCTTATATGGGGAGATCTCATATGATCTTAGGAAGCAATGCATGGCTATTTAAATTCTCTTCACTTGAAGATGGGATACCTTCCATGAATCCAGCGTGTGGGGTAGTTTGTAGGTGTATCTGTGTGCTAACTCACTGTGCTTCTGCTTTACATTAGTGCCATGAGAAAGAAAAATTTGAAGATGTTTCAAGCCATTGCAATTGTTTAAAAAGGTAAGAGCATCTGTGTAGAGGGTTAAAGCAACCACTTAGTAGTTCCAAATTGTCATGTCAGTCAGTAGACCTTGTACAACACCAAAATGTTTTCTTTGTTCCCATCCTAAATCTGAAGGAGGTAGCTGACAGTTGAAGTGGTTGTTGCTTCACTGTTTATCAAATCTGACCTGACTGCCACACTTTCCTTTCTACCTTGCACAAAGAACAGCCAAAAGTTATGTGTAGGCTCTTGTGAACTCTGGTGATATACTACTTTGCATGTAACAACTCTGGCACCAATTTCAGTGTCAATGAATATGCAAAGCTGCAGACTGTGGTGGCTCAGAAGCAGCCTGCTATGACACTCCAGCCTTTGGAAAATGGATGGGCAAATAGAAAGCTGGAGGTAGCAACAGCTTGTCCGTTTTAAATCACTGGTGAGCCTTGGTTCTGTTTGTTCCTTACTGAGGTGTACAAATGTCTTCACACAGTTAACACCAGGAAGCCTGCTGCCCATTGCAAGGTCTGTGCTCTGAAATCTCTCTGTCATCTGGTATAGCTGGCTCTTAACTGGGAAGCCCCAGCTGGTAGCATGGTAAATATGCTGCCATTTGCAATCACTTTGTTTTTTAAAAGTGACAGTGAGATATCCCTTGCAGCCATTCAAATAGAGAGAAGCAACTGTTTCAAAGAAATGAGTTATAATTAAAGTAAGCATTTAGTGTTGCACTGACTCTGTGACTCACTCATTTACTTGAGATCTTCTTACTTGCTGCTTTTCTGGTCCAAACAAGAGTTCCAAAGACAAGTCAATATTTGAGTCTTGTTTTGTTTAGAACTAAAACTGGTTTCCAAAACCCCACCCTTATTTTAGAATGAGTCTATGGAAAGAATTTTCCATTTGTTTTGAATCATTTTCAGCTCTGTGGAAAAGACCTGCAGAAGTGTTTGGGACTTTTTGATTACAAAAGATGCTTTTATGGAATGTTATGATTGTGATTTCAGAGTGCAAAGACTACTACAAAATATCTGATGTTATGTTCTTTGGGACTGTTTTTTCCCTGTAAATGAGAGTTTGATATTCCTATGTCTTAAAGTTTAACTTTTCAGTCTTACAACAGGAGTGCAAGGTAATTAACTGAATTATAGGTGCTGTATAAGAACATTAACTTTCCCTATATTTTAGCTCTCCCTGGAAGATGATATTTTTATAGGCAGCAACAGAAACACTGTTCAGATAAATAGATTGGAAACCAGCAAGTGGTTTGCAAGACTTTTGTAGAGCTATCAGCCCTGTCTGAGAGAAGGTAATCGATTTTACTGTGCTTCAACCCCCTTGTTATTGCAGAACTTGGTATTACTCACCTGGCACAGGTTTGATACTGTAGGAAAACATATTTTAGTGGAGTTCAGATGCTGAAGAAGTTGAGGCTATACAAGTTAGTTAAGCATAATCAAGTTCATTTGGTGGATCAGAGTCTAATTCTAATAACTGTAACACACTTCCACAATCCCTGGGGGAATGGCACTAGTGATATCACATCGCATGTAAGAAGGCAACAACAATTTACACTTCTGAATGTTATGTATTTAGTTCTCTTTGAGAACTTTGAGTAGCCTTCCTGCCTGGTTTAAAAAACTTTACAACAGGAATATTGCACTGCTCTGCAAAATGCCTTAACCATTGTGTTCATAAAAATTCTGAGAAGCCTGCGGATGACTTAAGCTTTTTTTAAGAAGTGCTTTGTGCCAACAGAGCAGAAGCCAGAATTCAGACCATGAACCTTAACCCAAGGGTTTTATTTTTCCAAGATATCAGAACCCCAAAGTAGGTAACAACAAATGAAAGGACTTCCTTAATCTGAGTTTATGCTGCAGTGAAGCAATGGAGTGAAGTGCAAAAGCAGAGGTGCCCTGTTTGTTTTAACAGATGCAATGACGTAGGAAGAGGCTTTTCCTCTCACACTTGGCTTGTGTCCATGGACTCTAATTGTGGATACTTCTGGTCAACATGAAACGTTGCATGTTAAAAGTTTTTCTCAAGCAGTGTCTTTTCACTCATAAATAACCATGTTCAGAGAGAGCCACAGTTTGAAATCTCAGGTAATAAATGTGACCAGAATTAAGCACTCAGTCCCAGTAAGGGCTTAAAATAAGAACCATTGTTTCAACCAGTGTAAAACCTTGTATGTCCGTTACAACAGCACTGCTATTCAAACCTATGTATTGAATAAAACATACAGCCCAAAAAGTTGATAAAGATTCTTTCAGCCTCTAAGTTCATGAAAGACTATTTGGAACATTTTCTTTGAAGCAAGCTTTTACAAATGCTGTTTTCTTCTTTGTGGTAAGTATTCGTATACCAGCAAACCCAGGCCCATTCAGAGCCTTAGTTACAATGAAGGAGTAGCTGTGCCACCAGCCTAAGTGCCTCCCGGCAGACTTTTGAATATTTCAGTGAAAGGTTCAAACCATGGCTTCTGTGTAACAAGACCTCGAATGAACTTGGTCTTTGCAATAGCAACAGACCCTCAGAATTTACAGAGTAGTTCTCTAATCTCCAGAGCTATTCCTGCTCCTCAGGATTGCCTGTTGTGCTTAGGACACACGCTTTCAGGGCCATCCTCTAAGAGAGTGATCAACAGGAGGTATTTGCACCTATCACACAACTCTTCTGCAGTTCTCCTAAGGGCAAAGCTTTGTTCCTGCGTGCAGATAGAAATAAGGGAAGAAACATCTTTTTCAGAATGCTTATTTGATCAGAGGGCTCATTGCGAACATCTGATGTGCTGCAGGGGCATCTTTTTCAGCTAGAGAGAGACAAAGAGGTCCTTTTTTTCTGGCTGCTGCTCTCAGAGCTTCCTGAGACAGTGACTTAAAAGAAAATTAAACACCACAATCAAGATGGGATTTAAAAAACAAACAAGAATTAAAAAAGAGATACTGAAGGTCTGAATCTGATTACCGAGTGGGAGGAGAGAACAGGATGCAGCTCTACTTTGGGGCAGAAGTTTTGCTTTCTTGTCAGGGAACGTATTTTACTCATGGTAGCTTTGTGATTTGTATGAATCTCAGGAAAACTGGCCAGATGAGAGTAGCATGTGCCACACAATCCTCTTATGTCATTTTAATAATTATTATGAATTAAGGAATCAGGCTAATGGAGTTTTATCCTCTAAGAAATACATTAATTCCTATTTAGTTTTAAAATGTTCCTCACTACCACTGGCCATAGGCCAGCCAACTAGCTAGCTAAGCTACAGCTGCGAGAGTGCAAGGCGCTGGAAGAGTATAAATCTAAAAGCAAGATCAGGGTGGGCCTGAAAAATACCAAAGCATGAGCCACTGAACAGCATATAACTCTGTGGTTCAGAAAAGGATTCTTTCCTACTGGGAAATGAAGCACAGAGAGAGTTATTTTGACTTTACATGTTACTTTGAACCTATATTGAGACAGAAATGAGGCACGCCTCGGTTGTTAAGAAATCAAACTTTAAGGGATGGTAATGTAGTCATCTGTCTGCACTGAAGGTTTTTGGTGAATTGGAGAGTAAAAACAAACAGGAAACAAAGATAGAAAAGACATAAGATGTCTCACTGTTTGTTAAAAACTAATAAAAATCCAATATTTCTTGTGTAGAGCATGGAAGTGTAACTAGGTTAGAAGAGTTTGCCTATCCTTACTTTGGGGGTCATTCATCTATGAAGAAATATAGTGTAGTGTAAAACACCCATAGGATTCACAGATTTAAGATCTAATTATAGAATAAATCTTTGTATGAGCTAAAAGGGTCGGAACTAGTCTTGAAACAATTAGTCCATGGTGGTTTTGCTTCCTCCACCAACCATAGAGGCTGGAGCTACTGTCCATACCTGCAACATGAGACTCTTGACATGTAAGAGCAGCAATGTCTTTCATGACCGAAACTGGCAAGAGCAGAATACATAGTGTGTTTGAAAGTCAACAAGGGCAAGTGTAGGGTAATGCACCTGGGGAGGTATAACCCTATGGACCCGTACAGATTAGGGACTGATGTGCTGGAAAGCTGCTCTGTGGAAGAAGACCTAGGAGTCCTGGTGAACTACAGGATGACCAAGAGCCAGCAATGGGCCCTTGTGGCCAAGGAGGAAAATGGCATCCTGGAGTGCATCAAGAATAGTGTGGCAAGCAGGTCGAGGGAGCTTCTTCTGCCCCTCTACTCCACACAAAAAGGAACCCTATTAAACTCTCCCAGATGTCCTAGCTTAGTCCCTCAAAACCAATCTTAAGATTTCTTTTCCCTTCAGATAAAATCTCATGCTATTGCTCAGGAATGCAGACAACAACTAACCAGCCTCCTCTCAGAGAAAATCTTTCTGTCTAAAAGTTTTGATTTTAAATAATCAAGTTATGTTTGTTAAAGGTTGAGGGAGGTTCTCCTCCTCCTCTCCTCTGCCCTGGTGAGGCCACATCTGCAGTACTGTGTCCACTTCTGGTCTCCCCTGTTCAAGAAGGACAGGGAACTTCTGGAGAGGGGACAGAAAAGGGCTACAAAAATGATTAGGGGACTACAATATCTTTCTTAGGGAAAAGGCTGAGAGAGCTGCTGGGTCTATTTAGCCCAGAGAAGAGAAGACTGAAGGAGCATCTTATCGATACTTACAAACACTTAATGGGTGGGTGTCAGGAGGATGGGACCAGTCTTTTTTTAGTGGTGCCCAGTGACAGGACAAGAAGAATTGGGCACAAACTGGAATATAGGAAGTCCCATCTCAACATACAGAGGAACTTCTTTACTTTGAGAGTGGTGGAGCACTGGGACAGGCTGCCTAGGGAGGTGGTGGAGTCTCTGTCTCTGGGGTCATTCAAAACCTGCCTGGATGCCATCCTGTGCAACCTGCTCTAGATGAACCTGCTCTGACAGGAGAGTTGGACTAGATGATCTCCAGAGATCTCCCTTTCAACCTCTCATATTCTGTGACTCTGTGATTCTGTGAAAATTACTGAGCTTCATATCATTTTGCTTGTCTCTGAAAATAAGGACATTTTAGCAGGTCACCTCTTTTAATCCTCAGAGGGCTATTTTCTTGCAACACAGCTTTCTCTTGGCCAGGAGAAAAATGTGAAAAAATAACCATAAGGATTAGCACATCTTGTATGTTTGTGGTTTAGGGAACAAATTTGTTAATGAAGCAGGGTTACATATAAGGTAGATTGTGGTTCTGCTGTGTTCCTCTATATATCAGCAATGGAAGGAGAAGAAAAATGCTTAACCATCAAGAGACTTAACCAAGAGTCACCCAGACTTAAATAACAAATTGAACTAATTTGTGATGCTAAGATTTTGCAGTGAGTTAGATGGAAAGTAATTATAGGCTCAGCTGTACACAAGAACATTAAGAAACTGTGTTTATGCAGCAAAGGACCCTCTCTAAGCAGCAGTTCCTACTAGAGAGGCTTCAGAGCTCCCACACCTCAGCATGGACAGAAAAAAGCTGCTCAACTGCTGATTATACATAGGTGAAAACCCCCAGAACATGTCCTGAGTTTCTGTGAATCTAGTGCCATACTGACAGGGGTAGCATTTCCAATACCAGTAGTGTCGCTGTTGTCAGCTTTTCCCCTGCATATGGCGTATGCCTTCCCAAGGACTCTTTGCTACAGAGGCTTCCCATGTAGAACATGTATTTGATAAACAACTTGCAAAATCTCTAATGATGACTCTTCAAAAGAAAAACAAAACTACCAAACCCTTGCAATTTGCTGAATTCATGCAATTATTGCACTTAAATCCTGTCATTACTTTGCATCCACATATCTTTCTGCTGAAGGTCCTTGACTGAAATCCCAGTTAGTGCACCAAATCACAGATCACAGATCATAGTCAGGCTGAGTTCCTCTTGTTTTTGCTAGTGTGAATGATTTAGTAGTATTAATGGTTCAAGGCAGTATCTCTTCACTTCAGCTGTAACCACAGTAAGTGTTAAAATCTCTTCAGTTTAGAGTGTCACTGCCCAATAGCACCTTCCCAGATGAAAACATATGAAATGCTAAACATCTGTTCATTGTCCAATGAAAGCTAATTGCCAGCCTACAGCCTATTGCTACCTTGTCAGCTGGCCACTTATCACTACTCCAAAGCTCCAGTACTTTCATGTGGTAGAAGGCTTAATACTTTGCCTGTTCAGCCATAATAATGTGCAAATACTATTTTGTTGTCACTGGTTTCTATGTTTTAAACCAGCATAGGTTATGTGAACATATGTGTAAGTGAAAAGGTGACTCTCTTATTATATGGCTTGATATATACTGATTAAATATCGCTTTTGGTAGGTATTAGCTTTATGCTTGTACCATACAGAGCACAAGATGCATGGCTATTGCTTAGAAAGTAGCAAACGTGGTGGCTGTGGTATGTGTTTTAAGAACTCTGGACCCAATTAATCATTTCTTTTAAGGTTTCCTGCATTTGTCCCCTTTATGTTGGATAGGCTACCCCCTTACCTTTCTGCTACGGCAGGCATAAGTACCTGGTAAACATCTTGTTCTGAAACACTGAAATTCCTGTATTATTCTATGCAATGTATGATATCATATTTACTGTGGCCAAAACAATATTTGGGGCAACTTGGGTAGATGATAATTATCTTTCTGGTTGTATCTCTTCTGCCTCACTTGCTAGGCATGCATGTGGCTAGCTGAATACTGCCTAAGTTCCTTTGTCACTGGATCTTGGTACTGCTAGCTGCTGTTGTCATTGCTGTGCTTGTTAGATGTTTTTCTGGCCTGACTGGACCTGTGATCTACAAACTATCAGGTTTGTCCTTCAATTTTACATACTAAGCAAAAACATTATGAATATGGTGTATTTGAATATAGTTAAGTAAAACTGCTCATTTCCTTCAAGAAGGGGGAGGAGGAGAAGAGGCAATGGGTGTAAACTGAAATATAAGATGTTTTGTCTAAACAAAAGACTTTTTTTGCTGTGAGGGTGGTCAAATACTGGACAAGTTTGCCCAGAGAGGCTGTGGTGCCTCCATTCGTGTTGACACTCAGAAACCAACTGAACATAGTCCTCAACTACCTGCTCCAGCTGACCATGCATGTGGAGGGTGGTTGGGCTGCCAGCTTCAGCTCATCTGTGGTGCTATGACACTCACATAATAACTTGAGCCATACCAAATTAAGATGCTGAAGCCCAAGATGTGGCTTGACAGGATTTTTCAGAAATTGTTTCATTGTGGAAAGAAAGTAGCATGCTAAACTCTGGGGTATGCTGGAGCCCAGAAAACGGCAAGGGGATTCTTTACGCCTGTAGTGTCATTGCTCTTAATGTTTATTCCAGTTTTGGGCTGCATGTTCCCTTGACTGCTCTTTGGCAGAGCCTCCTGGTCCACCTCATGAAGACAGTTCTGACTTACTGCTGATGCTTATCCTTAATCTTTTGCCTTTAGGTCTGATTTATCTTTAAATTTTACTTCTCCTTTCATGGGACCCTTTCCTTCCTCCTTAGTCTCCCCCTTCCCCACCAAAAAAACCCAAAGCAAAACAAAAAATTAAATTACAGAGCATCTACTACTTCCCTACTGGCCTTCAAGGAGTAATTGCAGCACAAAGGCATTGGTTTGTTCAAAAACTGCTCAAACACTTTTGGAAAATTTGACACAGCCACCATGGAGACAGGATCTCAAAGTAAATGTTGTCAGGGTTTGTCAATATGGAGGGAAATAAGTGATTAATCTAAAAATGATACTGTTAAAACTTAAACTGCTGCCTGAGTCTCGGAGGCTAGCTATACATTCTCTACTTGTTTTAAGTTATTAGCTGCCTTGCATAAATGGGATAGTTTGAGGCTGCTTTTGAGGGTGCAGGCAGCATTGCTGATTTTGATATGTTTAATTAGAGATAACATTTTACAAGGTGATTCTTTCCTTGTAACTAAATCTGGAGGATAAAACTAAGCATCAGTGAACTTAAATGACAGAACTCCTACCAGCTTAATTGGGATCAGGATTCTTTGCATGTTTGAAATACTTTCAACTTTTTAAAGCCTTATCTAACAGTGTGTTGCTTGGAAAAGACTTAGACGTTCATGAGGAATGAATGTGTATTTTGGTAAAGTACCATGAATATTTTAGTTACCAGGAGAAAAAGGCTGAAAACTTCAGAATCTGTGCACAAATCCAGTTTTATTTCAGTTACCTTGCTCAGTAGCTACATAGAATACTTTGGAAACTGGACATTAGCTGAATTAAGTATGATTAGTCTTATTAAAAATGCAGATCTCTGCTCAATCAGGTTTGAAAATCATTGTGCATGAAACATTTCATTGCTTCTAGTTCAAACAAGATCCGACAAATGAAATTGTAAAAAAAACAACAAAGTAAAAAATGCACAAAACTATCAAAATGGCCTAGAGAATTAAAACAGAAAAGACTTAATTAATAAAAAAAAAGAAAGAAAGCTGCTGTTAGTTGTATCTAGTGTACTACCAACAGGTACAAGTGACTGGAAGCTTAGAAGTTATTAATTACACTGAGAAAATACATGGATGCAGGGCTATTAACTAGTGTCAGATGATGTTTAAAAAACCTATTTCTGATATTCTCAGAAGTAGCAGAAGTGGAATTAAAAAGGAGGCTAGAATCAGAAAACAAACTACTTAATTCTGACAGGATCCTAACAAAAGACACTGAACCTCTGAAGTAGTTTATAGCACTTGTTAGCTTAGTGTCCCTTAACTGACATTTGCTCAGGGCGGGGGAAGGGTAAGGGGGGGGAAACTGTGGGTGGCTTGGAAGCTGCCCTAGTGTACTCTTATGTACAAAGTATAGAAATACAGCTGGCTGCAGGCCTTAGCCATGCAAGCCTTCGGTCCCCAGTTAAACATTCAGCAGGTCTTATGCAAACGCATGCTGGTGCTTCTCAGTTGTTCTCCTGTGGCACTGCTGCCGCCTAAAAGAAAAAAAGCAGAGGTTGCTGTTTTAAGCAAAGAGACAGTCACCACCTACTTCATGTTCTCAGCACTGGCCTTTATTCCCAGAGTAGCTAAACATCTTAAAATACTTAGTGCATTTATTTTCAGTGCTCCTTGCCAGAGTTTTATAGAGGGCACTGTGCACCTGACAAAATCACCCTGTCCGTTGGCTCTGTGTGACCGTGGCAGAGGGGACAGCTGAGGAGTGCTTCCTTCTTCAAGCTGTCATCTCTCCTCAATGCTCTGCACTACTTTCTTTTGACAGAAACTGCAAGAAAGTCCAGCTTGGAAGACAGGCTGCAAAGAAAAACTGCCTCCTCCAGCAAAATTCCTGGCAGCAGGAACTGATGTGCTGTGACACCCAAGACAATTTGTTGTCCCTTAATGAATTTTCAGATCAGTATTCTTATGGTTTGTACCTGAATGTTGTAAAGTTACTTCTATAGGCAAGTTGTTAGGACATATTACATACTATTTTAATTATTAGGCCTATATAGCTTATTATGTGTTTATTGGAGAGTTAAATAATTAAGACTTTACCATGGCCAGAAGCTTCTAGGGATTTACCTGTGTGTTTTGCCTGCACAAAAATTTAAGACAAAGAGGAAGCACTGAATGTGCTTTACCTAGGCAGATCTTCACACTCATGAAAGATAGACAAGTATACTTTACATTACTCTCTTGGTATTCTTAACTTACATCTTCCTATATCCTTTTGCAACCTGGTAAGCAGAAGAAAGTTTGATTTTCCAGTCAGCTTTCCAGACACCCTCACTGAGGCTAGAAGGTTTTTGCTGCATGAAGTCATTTCAAGCAGCCAGATGGCCCCGACTCACTACCACCTTCCCCCTTACTGGAATTCCATTTACAGGAATTCATGAAAGAGACTCAATGATTGAGATTTACCTCTCTCCTGTAAGCCAGATACAGTTTCCCACAAAAGCTACAAACACTGCCAGATGGTTACAGATCAAGAGTAGGAAAATTGTCCAAGTGAAAAACAACTAGTCTTGCTTGTTATGTTTTATAATTCATATTCAATAAACACTTAGAAAGAAAGAAAGCAAACACTGAATTCCTGCATGAATTTTCTTTAACGTCTCTTCCTGTTAAGTTCCCTTTAAAATTTGAATTATAAATTTAAGTTTACTTCCTCAAGGGTCTTTAAACTCAGAAAGGTCAAAGTTTGTGTTTCAGCTGTTTGGTAAAGTCACTATGATGTAATGTGACAAGCTTCAAAGAAATAATTTACATGTCACTTGTCAGTTATATAACTTTATCTGGGCCTTACTGATCTAGCTCTTGCTGGGCAATTCCTGAGCTCTGAATTTCTGGCTTCAGTGAAAGGTGAAACTTTTCTGTGTCTAAAAAAAGGCAAGCCGTCTTGGAACCTCTGTGGCTGAACATCAAAAATCTGTCTTTTCTCCCCATACAAGCAGTTATGTTTCCCAATGCAAGGAGGAGCACAAAAAGGAACCCTATTAAACTCTCCCAGATGTCCTAGCTTAGTCCCTCAAAACCAATCTTAAGATTTCTTTTCCCTTCAGATAAAATCTCATGCTATTGCTCAGGAATGCAGACAACAACTAACCAGCCTCCTCTCAGAGAAAATCTTTCTGTCTAAAAGTTTTGATTTTAAATAATCAAGTTATGTTTGTTAAAGGTTGAGGGAGGTTCTCCTCCTCCTCTCCTCTGCCCTGGTGAGGCCACATCTGCAGTACTGTGTCCACTTCTGGTCTCCCCTGTTCAAGAAGGACAGGGAACTTCTGGAGAGGGGACAGAAAAGGGCTACAGAAATGATGANCTCCAGAGGTCCCTTTCAACCTCTCATATTCTGTGACTCTGTGAACTCTTTACAGTAAGCTACAAGGTTTAAATCAACTGACTTGAAATGTGATGCTTTTTGGCAGAACACTTTAGGCAGGAATTGTTACACATGACTTAAGTTGGCCAAAACAAGGCAGTTGCTTCACAGTTTTCCATTGACTGGGTTGCCACCTGCTAATTAAGCAGAGGCAAGCTACAAAGCACAGAACTCCACATCAGGAAAGAGCAAACTGAGTAGTATCTGAAAACAGTTTTCTTACGGGTCCTAGATGGGGATGTCCTAGGAAAGGTGAGGCTGCTGGGTGCGCACAGGCAAGAGGTCAGCCCCTCCTACTTGTCCCTACAGGGGCTCAGGGGCTGGGCCATGTTATCTTGTACTTACACAAGGAGTCCTTTCTCCATACTGGCTGTAGAAGGTCATCTTGACTTTGTGCTTGTGTCCAGTCCTCTGATCAAAGGTGTTACAGCTGTCGAAGGGTGGGCTGTACAGATGCAGGCTAACAGCAGTCTCTGTGTGGCTAATGTTCTCCACACGATGCAGGCCAATGGAGTCTACACCAGCAAGGGCACGAACAAGAGGTTGTGTTAGCAGGAAGAAAAATGCTTTCTAAACTGAAACTAACAAGCCAACCTATTAGGCATGCCCAGGCTGTTACAGGCAAAGAGAAACACAGTACAGGGATTTTAATTGCAGTTCTCTAGCGCAGATTCCTAAATACACTGATAATTCAAATATGTTACTACCTTCCACACTTTGTATAACTTCTGGGTTACCTGCTACAGGATACAGGCCAATAGAAATCCAGACAAACTTAAGGAAGGCCATGCTGTTAGTAATTTTCTAGCTATCATTCCCAAAGGACTTCAAGATTATTTACTTTCCTAGTAGATGCTGTTGTTATAGATGCTCCAGAAGCATGGAAGGTTTGTGTTTCTAAGAATTAGCAAGATGTTTTACAGGGAAAAATGTATTACTAATTCTTAGTCCAGTAACAAGGATATCAGTCACATTAAAAGTCAGCAACACGTATTTGGGGCATGGACTTATGGACAGAGTTGCCTTCTACTGCAGGTATCTGTTCCTTCATTAATCCTTCCAGTTTATTAGTTTGGAGAAGTGGCTTTTCATTTGTCTCCTCTTTTGAGTAATGTGACAAATTAGTAGTGGCTGGCATACTTCCAACATTAACTGAGTAGTAAGCATAACTGAACATATAATAAAACAAGGCACTATCTTTTGTATGGTTACTAGTGAACTAATAGCTCTTCCTGCAACAGTGGCGTGGAGATCAAACTGTTACATAAAAACACAAGGTATGAAGAATCACACTCATGAAACAAACCATTTGCATTCCACACTAAGGTGGAGTTTTTGAGTTACTTAAATTTATGACCCTGCTGTAAAAACAACTCAGGCCTTTGTACTTGAACTAATACTTTATATAGTACCTAGACCCGTATTGTGCAACATAGGCATGATACTCTGAGAATCATGAGTACATTCTTAACTCTGATACATTTGACATGTAAGCCTTAAGTGTTGTTAACATAGTTTATCTTAAGAGAGGACTAATGGGAAATAAGTCCCAAATATGTGCTCATCTACTGGGTGACTCAAACAAACACTGCTTTGTGGGTTCTACTCTTAAAAAATAAAATACAAGAACAAACAAGAAGCATGCAATAGAAACATAACGGTCACTCACTACTGGAGTAGTTAGAGCAGTCACCACATCAGTGTTTTAGCTTTACTTGTTTTACCTTTTTCTTTTAAATCAAAACATTACAAAACATAGTACAGATCCAAACTGCCTCACAGAAGTGGATACTAAGTTTGATAAAAACAACAAAGGAAGCTTTGGGTGAGATACACACAGGGTGCGGTTGTTTGCATCAGAAAGAGCTATAGGAACAGTTCAGGTGCTGGAGCACTGGCACAGACTGCCCAGAGAGGTTGTGGAGTCTCCTTCTCTGGAGATATTCAAAAGCCCTCTGGACGTGCTTCTGTGTGACCTGGTCTAGGGAATCCTGCTGTGGCAGGGGGTTGGACTAGATGATCTTTCGAGGTCCCTTCCAACTCCTAATGTTCTGTGATTCTGTGAACGCCTGAGTCCGAGAACCCATGGGAGCATCAGCAGACATGACGATCTCCTTCTTGCATTACCTGTTCTATGGATTTTGTGTTTACAATTACTGTGGACACCTTAGCACTAGTCTTTATTCCTCAACGCCAGCACCCTGGCTTAGTCCATAACCCAACAGGAGGCTTCCTCCATCTCTCAAGCTCCCAAGTAAGGACAAGATGTGTGCTCCAGTTTTTAACTCATCACATAAAAGGCAGGTGACCCTCTTCTCTGACTCTTTGCCTTTGTTCTGTTCATGGCTGTTAACATGAAGTGCAATGTCTTTCACAGCATCAGGGTGCATTACACCCAGATGGCCACTCCCAGATGGCCTCCAACACAGCACAAAGTGCTGATAGTTACATGCAATGACATGGATTTAGGTAGCTAGGGAGCCTTACTGGCGGAAACTTAGTCGTCTATCAGCATCTGTGGAGTCAGGCAATTTTTTTGTAGATTGGACAGACTTGGAGCATTTCAATTCTGCTGACACTGCACTTCAGTACTACAGTCTTTTGTTGATTTGGACAAGAAGAAGCAATGAGGACTGGGGCCTCTCTTCCTGGCCGGTCAATCTATTCCTCAGACAGCTTTTACTGTGCATCTTTTGCCTAGGATTTCCATGACTGACCAAGAGGATTGTTTCTTTGAAAAAAATCAAGGTGATTTCTCACAAAATACAATTCAAGATCTATGTTTACAGGCAGTTTCAGACAGTCATTAGGGACACAATGCTGAAGGCTGCTTGGTCTAGAGAAGTCATCTGGAATATTTAAGCATCAAGCAATTGCTTCAATGTCTTAAGAATGAGTTAGAAAGACGTTTGTTTGTTTTACCAAATCTACAGGTTTGTGCAGAATCTAGAGAGCCACATTCTTAAACTGTACATGGATTAGTATTTTACTGTTAAAGTATTATATTACTATACTGTTAAAAGGAAGAGACTAGAGAGCAGATGATCTCTTCTGCTAGGAGTAAGACTCATGGATAGGTAATTGTCAAATCAAGCTTAATAGCTTACCATTAATGTAGGCACATTGATTTTCCCTCAAAACTCTTTCTGATTTCTTAATCATTTCACCATTCCCTTTTTTCTCAGGCCATTCAAACAGAGTCTCCTTTAGATTTCCCTGGAGAATCTTCATAAAGCAGTGGGAGTCAGTGTGATCATGGATGCTGCTATATATGTAAAAAGAATAACCAAACTCAGTGTGATATACACATTTGATTTCAGCACAGCAAACATGCTGATAGCATAGCATATCATATCTGGGGAAGGCTCATGCACAGAAGTCTTAGGAGAAAACCACTCACAGTGACTAAGGTATGCCTACTTGCTACTTTAGAAGTGTGTTAAGATATGCTCACAAACATTATGACTTGAAGAAGAGTCAATACTGATCAGCCTATGACTTTGCCACAGAGATATACAGACGTAGTCTGGAGGAGAGAGGAGAACAGAAAAGCTCTTCAGAACACAAACTCTTGTAGGCTAAGAAAAATGACATTTTGCACAGTGACCCCATGCACAGGCTGTTATAAACTTGCAAATATATTTGATATTTACCAATCCACCATGCTTGTTCCCAAAACGTGGGAGGAATGAGCTACTTCTGCTTAATTTCTATGATGTCTTTACTGTTTGGGTGCACAGGCATTTGTTGAAGAAAACATGTTGTACCTTTCACTATGATAGCACTATCTACCACCAGCTACAGTAAGTTGTTAGTTTCACTAGTTTGGCAAAACATGAGCAAAACAGCAAGATCTAGCATGATTTGTCTGCTTGCTTGATCTGTCTCCTTGCTCCAAAGAATGTTTTAATTGCTATATTTGCAGACACATGGGCTAGATTTGCAGTTTAGGTTTATTTGTTTTAAACAGTAGACTAACTGTTATACAAGTCAATGGGATTAGGACAAAGGGAGAACTCTTCACTCATTGGGAGTGAGAGAGAAGGAGAAACTTGGCCCTCTCAAAGTAGAGTGTTATTGAGTTTCAATAAAACTTCGTGCTCACACATTATTATGTTCTGTAAACAAACGTCAGGATTTCTTACAAACTGTGATGCAGAGAGAGCAGAGCTTGCTTCAGGCACAGAAGACTTCACAAATGCCACGTTGTCATTCTCCTTCCAAAAGCCATGGGACAATTTGATCCTCCTCATGCAGGAAGCAAAACCAACTTGTGGTCTCAGCCTAGCACTAGCAAATGCTCATCCAACTCAAACACAGTTTGACAAATTACAGGCTTTGTGGGACCAGCCTGGAAGGAGTAGAGGTGGTGGGCTTGGCTCCTGTATTCCTCTGAGTTTAATGTCATGGCCTCCCCTAGAGAATACTGCAAATGTTCAATTGCATGCTCAATTACAACAAACAAACTTCATCTCCTTAGTTTTTCTATTTAGATGAGAGAACAAATAGTCAAAACCTGCAAGTTCTGTTAGTCCATATTTTGTTTTAGCCAAAATTTTGTGATTTTCCAAGGGACAGATCCTGCCCTGAAGCTTGTAGGACTACGCAACCCAGCGTACAGTCTGTGTACACTACACAGGAGGCCACATCAGCAGTGTGGTCCTTTTTGAGGGAACAGACAGGATGTCTAAACCTGAAGAAAGTCAAGTACTCCTGGAAAAGGGCACCCTCCTCACAACTTGCAGTCCTAACCCAAAGCTACTTTTCTCATCTTGTCACAGATGTGGGATTTAAACAGCATGAGAGAACAAGAAGTATTTGAACTGCACCACATCCCTCTTCCGTGACCATCTTTTATGGGTCTGTTGTACAGGACAGACTGAACAAGGTCTGTTCAACTTATCCTACCACAGGACCCACTGTACCTCTGGGAATAAAAAATTCCACCGACAGAAGGGAAGCCTAGTTTTGGTAGAAAACCAGACCATTTCTAAAAGAGTTCTCTAAAAATCTCCATGAGGTACAAACTCACAAAAGATACAGGAAATACTCAGGACTGCTATACCAAAATGACCTCTGCACTGTTTAGTTTCCAGGCACCTTCTGACAGTTCATGTAGAGCAGATTATTTTTTCTCATTTTGTATGACAGTGAAAGATATGGTGGCTTTATATCTGTTTGTTAAAACCATAGACTTTTAAAACCATAGGATACTAACCTGCCATGCCCTTCACCCCAGCACAAGATCATCAAGTTGAACTTTCCATTTCCGTTGTCCACAAGATTTCTTGTATACCTGAAATACAAAGTGTTTTCTTTTTATTGTACTCATATGCCTATAAAAGACGAAATTAGACAAACATGTTTATAAAGGAAGGTTGTGGCATATAAAACCAAGTTTTGTTCTTTTTCTTGAAAGCCAAGTTTTACTTGGGGGAAAAAAGAAATTGTAGTTTTATTTTTCTTGTTTTGTAATAGTTCTTTTTCTGGAGAGATAAAAAAATTACATTATTAATACTTTATAACCATATTGGTTTTGAATAACGGATGATTAGAGTTTGGGAACTGCACGTCTGAAACTAGAGTGGTAGACAGGATCAAATCAAAATAGTTACTGAATGAAGTCACTTCAGCAGCTGGCTTATAATTAGAAACAGAAGACTGCAATGAAACAAGAAAAATACATGGTAACATTCTTCTGCAGCTCCTTTTCAGATTTTCTTGGCTTTCCTTCTGTTCTGCAGCACTGATTTGTACAAAGCCAAAAAACCAAAGATGTCAGACTTTCCGTCTTCTACTCTGTTCCTGAAAGTTCTGTGTCTTCTACTATAACAATTGCATGTGGATAAAACACCTGTGGGGCAAATTCTGCCAGTATCTGAACAAAGTTCATCAGAGTAAAATGTCTTAAAATAATTTTTCATGCGCTATCTTGTAGGTGGCAGAGGATAAGTTTGCCTTTAGAAGGCTTTTTAGCAATATGCATGTTCTAGACTGTGATTTTACAGAATCACAGAATGTTAGGAGTTGGAAGGGATCTCGAAAGATCATCTAGTACAACCCCCCTGCCAGAGCATAATTCCTTCTCAGGGCTTGAAAACACCTTTAATAGCAACATATTACACCCATTTCCCTGTACTCCCCTGCAAGCCTCCCCCCAAGCTACTGCTCATCTCCTTCTACTGAAAAGTTCACGAGAGAAGGGACTGGGATTTTGCTCCAGACATTAATTTCCATAGTGAGGCTCTTCGCTCAGTGCGAGTAACTCAGTGGGACCTTCTGATTCCATTTCAGCTTTAGTCATTCATATGTGCACTTTACTTTGCCAAATAAAGCAAATATTTATGTCAATGACAGGACTCCTCACTCTCACCTAAAAGATGAAAGCAGAAAGTAGACTAATGTCAACAGTTTTTCAATTAGTTTCTGCATAAGACCACTCTATTTTACTCAAGACTGGATTCTTGAAATGAATTACTTTCAAAGTATAGCATTTATATCTATATGCTGCCTCTCACTGCAACCACTATTTGTGCATATAATAAGTAAACAGAACGATGTTAGAACACATGTAATTAGTGCTGGCATTTAATTGAACTTTTCAAGTGCTTTTATTTCTGCACAGCAGGTCTGCCTGGCAAAACCCAAAAGGCTGCCATGCATACTTCCAGTGTTAGCACATTTTGATTTTCCCATTCTTAATTCCCTATGCTCCATTATAAATTTTCGTGATTCATTCTGAATGGAGGAGAGTTAAATGCAAGGTGAGAGGCTGCTAACAAAAAGTCAGGCCATGCTTTCACGATGGCAAAATTAGAAGTTTGGGGAGTTGTTTGTTTGTGTTTCAAAGGGAAGTGCACAAATATAACTTATATAATTTATATTGACATTTAAGACATGGAAAACACTACCAGTTGTTAGCAAAGCAGGAGCAACTCAAAACCCTAACAGGTATCTTCCTTCCTGCTTGCATGCAGCAAAACCCCTCGACCTGTCATGCTTCTGGGGAGGGAGGGACAGAAACCGGGGGGCAGGCAGCCCACGACCCACCGGGAACAGACGCGCTGGCTGCTCGGCAAGCACGGAATACCCATTTGGGGCTGTCTGCTCCCGGCTCCAGCCCTCTGCAAACCCCCCTCTGGGGCTCTCCCCTGACCCCCTGCATCTCTTTGGCTTTTCCCTCCCCATCCCCATCACTTTTTAATATTTTTTTGGGGGTGCTTCACTATGTTTCTCTCTCCTCCGCGGTCTANCTTGCTTGCAGATTGAGGGTGACGGCACCGGGGGAGCTCCTTGCTCCGAGACGCTTTGTTACCTGTACTGGTCGAATTTGGCATATTGCAGCCACTCCTCGGGGTTGCTCTCGTACGACTCCATCAGCGTCTGCACTTCTTCCACGCTGACTTTGTCTTCGGCGAATATCCGATGGAGGATGCGGACCAGCTCCTCCAGGCTCTGCGCCTTCCACATCTCCGTCTGCACCGGCTGCTCCATCGCCGCCAGCCGTTGCGCCCACCCCCAGCCCGCGCTGGCCCCAGCCGCCTGCCTTTATGCGCCGGGAGGCACGGCGGGAGCTTACCACCGCCCCGGCGGGCGGAGGGGCAGGACAGTGGCGGCGGCGGCGGGCGGGTCCGCGGCCAGCCGTCCCCGGGAGCGGGGCCACCGACCCTCGGCGGGCGGGGGCAGGCCCAGCCCGGCACCGCCTGCTTCTCCCTCCCCGCCGGCCTCCTTGAGACCGACCCCAGCCAGTTGGGGCGGTGTGAGGTCCATCTCGTTGTATCACTGGGGAAGGGGTTTTGCGAAAGAGCGGGCAGGCTTTTGGCTCTTCAGTGTCCCCGGCAGAGAAGTGGCTGTCGCTGCCGCTGCCGGGCAGAGAGCGGCTCAGCCTCTCCGGGACAGACCTCTTTTGTGTGCGCATCTTCATCCCCGCTGGGCAAGGTCTGCCATGCCAGCCGTCTTCATGTCTAGTTCAGCTGTTAGTAAGATGTTTATGTCATGAATTTTGGCAGCAGAATTCGTTATACACATAGCAGAATTGTGCTTTAATAAAATAATCTTTACTTTCTTAAAACAAAAAACCACAAAATCAGCTGTTTAGGTCAGCCTGATGACTGTAGGGCTGGAAATAAAACAGGCTGGTGGCTGTGGTTTGCTGTAGCTGTTGGGGCTTAAAGGTGCTCACGGCACTCACTTAACATCGAGGGATTCCTAGCATGCCCGCTTTCTCATCCCTGTTCCAGTAGGTGTGAGAAAAAGAAGCACCATTTTCACGGTAGCTGCCACTTGAGTGAGAAAAAGAAGCACCTTTAATACAGCAGCTGCAGCTTGAGAGGCTGGGTAAATTTCTGGCTCTACTGCAGCCGGGAATGCATTCCTACTGATTTAAATGGGGCTGGGATTTACTTCATTGGAGTGAAACATAAACAAATGCACTCAGTTAGGTACATTGTCAGGCATCAGCCCAGAACCTCTCCAGGCACAAAGAAAGCAGACCCAGCCTCATCACTTTTTTTGTGTGTGTGTGTTTCTGTGCGTGTGTATGTGAGGGAGAATCGTGATGATTTCAAGCAGAGTTTTCACGGTCTCAAAGAACCTAAGACGATTGTCAGCCTCTGAAATGCAACCAGGACACACTGGCACTGATATCAACAGCCATTGTGTGGATAAAGAAAATGCCCCGTCTTCCTGGAGGAACAGCAGAAATTTAACAAACACATCACCTCCCTTGGTAACTTGTTCAAACTCACAATTATGAATAACTATATTATGTAATAGGTCCTATTGGTTGGTGTGAAAAGTAGCACTTTTTTTTTCAGTACCTGAGCATTCTCATATGGGCACCATGAAATCTGCTGTAGGTTGCAAAGAGTTAGAATCAGTGTGAAACATCCTACAGCATTTATTTCAAAGGCAGAATTCACATTATTTTAGATGTTGTCAGAAATATCACCCAAAGGAATAAAACACCTGACTAGAATAAGCTGTTGTAAAGATCACCAGAATGGCTTGTGAAATGAACAGAGAGATAAGCTTCCAAACATTTTTTTATTCTGATATTCCCAGGTGATCCTGATTTAAATTATTTTTCAGCAGTTACAATGTCTCTCTGCTTATTCATACACTGGCGTGCTTGGTGATGTTCTGGTATTTAAAACCAGGAAAAAAAATATATGCTTCTGCTATTAATTCCAGAAACCTCAGAACTTTGATTCTTTTGCCTTGTTGTTGATAGGATCATTACTGATGCTTTTAAATGCCGCTCAGAAAAGCAAGATGATATTTTATACCCTTCTCTGTTACAACTGAGGAACCAAGCTGGATTGAAGTTTCAAACTGCTGTTGTTATTACATCTCAGGTATATTGCTGTATGAATTTCTCAAGACTTTCTTCCTTGATTACCAAAACCTTAAATTTCTCTACTAGCAATAGAAAAGCTTATATTTTTATTTGCTCCTATTAAAGTGTTTATACGCTTTTCCATATTTTTTGTTCAACATTACTTGTTGATCTTGGAAACTTCTATAGGAATTGATTGCTTGAATGCATGAAAATCACTAGGAACAGTATTTTTGACTCTCCAGCTTGTTTTTGCTAATATCCCATTGAGAGAAAGAGCCCAAGGGTATGAACTCTTTCTTACATCAGTTAAGAGAGTCTAGCCTCAGCCACTGAGGATATGTGACTGATTTTTTAATTTTATGTAATCCATACAGCACGGGAAGTGTCTTCACATTCTCAGCTCTGTTTCTCATAAAGGCAACTACAGTATTTTAAGATTTTATTTTTATTCCTGAAAATCATGTATTTATACCTCTGCAGAAATTAAATATTGCACACATTTCTCAACTGTTCTATTATCATGCAGTAATACTCTGTCTGGTGGAGGCTTTATTCCAACAACTGTAAGGGATGTTGTAATTTCCAATTATACAGCAAAAAGCCTAGGTACTTTTCAAGACCAATTACTTAAAACTTATTTGAAAAGTAAGTTCAAAGCTGAGGCAAATGGCACAGTGACTCCCATGTAGGTATCTTACAATGCAGGGTGCAACACTGCAGCTGGTATTCAGTTCCTCGGGAGCCTGACTGCACACCAGTAGTGGTATCATAGCCACAGATCAATGAAGGTTAAAAAAACCAAAGAAACAACATTTTTTTTCCCACCAGGACTCTACTGCTTCAACATGCCTCACAAATCAGGTCTCTCATCCTGTTTTTGGGTAGCACCAGTTCTCTCAGTCCTTGGCTTTTCATGATTAGCAGGTACTATAGTCCCATTCAATAATTCTGCAAGAATTACATTAGCTAGTTCCTGTAATCAGTCTTGTATCTTGTTTCTCTGATAAATGAGCTATTGATCTTTGCTTAATTATAGCACACCTTGGTGTTTCTTGGAAGACACAAGTAATCACATTCAGTTCTCCTGAATCTGTAGGATAAATGACACCCGCAGTATGACACATGGGTACTTCACAGTCATGTTCAAAGTCCCTAAAGTGGACATAGATTTTCTGGGCAACAGAGAAGGAGCAAGCATGTAGCTTCAGGGAATGAGCATAAAGGTCTAAAGACTTGTCCTGTATTTCACATTATGCAGCCCTTATGAAAAGCAGTGAACCTCAGAGGGTTCACACAGAAAGTGAATTGTCTCACACTCTTTATGACATAACTTCATTGAGAGACAAGAGAGGAAACCAATAACCTATTCTTGCTCTTGCCAGTTAAAACCTTGCCTCGGGAAATGAGAGTTTGGGCCTTATGGACAGAAACTTTGCTTTACAAATGTCCAACCACTCAAAAGACAGGTTTAAGCACTTCAAGCAGACATTGGACATGACTTCTAAGTCCAAGATAGACTTACCAGCTGAAGTGCAGAAGCATATATTGGCACTTCATCTAGTAGGGTACAGCTCACAGGGTTTTTCTCCTGACTTATTGAGGAAAATCTTCAATTAAGATTGATGGAATTAATGAACACCAATGTTCACATGCTAGGCTTCAATAGATAGTCTGGGACTGAAGTCTTCATGATGCATCTTGTCACTCTGTATAAAAACTGAGGGCAAGTTGATAGAGGGATCCAAGGTATCAGAATCCTGACTGTTAGGCAAACAACTATATTGTATCTTTGGTCTGTTAGCCTGGACAGATAATAGCACTTCAGCCCAATAATGAGCATTTAAATGGCCTCCTCCAGATACTATGACTTTCACCCCTTTAACAAAGGTATTTAGTCTCTGTTCACCTAACTTTATGTCTGTAGACATGGCTTTTTAAACAGGAAGTCTGGATTTGCAGCAGTAGCGCAAGTTTTGGGGCTACATGAGTCAATGGCAATACCTCTCAAAGAACATTTTGTCACACAGATCGTAATAAAGGTAAAAGGTTAATAACCTGCACAAAGGAAACTCACCTTACTGGAATACAACTTTGTATTGTGTAGTCCCAAAGCATTACAAAAGGGTTACTGCCTTTTCCTTTAAGCTTTGTATGATACAAGGACTGCATCTGGAAACCTTAACTGCCTCTGTCTACGACACCTAGAGTTCTGTACCTTTTATTTCACATGAAAGTCTTTGAACACCTGGAAGAATACCAACTACACACAGAAGAGACCTTTTGGGTTATAAACATGAGGAAATCTAAGTAAATGTTTGTTGCAGATGTCACTCAGATTGCTACTTGGAAGTCATGCACCATGTAAAGCAACAGTTTCCAAACTCTCATCTGGAAGACCAAGCTAAATGATTATGGAGCCCTACATCCAAGTGGGATGACTTCTTCTGGAGCTGTGGAACAGCACTGCAGCTGTTCCTCAGTCATATAACCTGGAAAGTGAGATTGAACCTCAGTACAGAACAGATTTTGCGTAAGAACCTGCTGCTTGCACAGTGATTCACAATAAAAGCCCGAGAACAGATCATATACAACATAGATCATGCAGTTAAACATCAACAGACTACAAAATGCAGTAATCAGTGAGTGAAACAAGGGCAGCACATAGTAAGTCAAGTCATAAATTGAAAAAGCTAACAAATGCTAAACAGTACTGCTGAATGAAAAAAAATAAAATAAAATCAACCGCACTGAAGAGCTGTGAGGCATGAAACCACACAGCACAGAAAGGATTCCTGCAAGAAATCAGTCTGATCCACTCTTGGAGGGAGGTTAGTACACTATCCATGTGTTATAAATAAAATATAAAATATTGACATTTCCCCTCTGTGAGAAAAACACTTTAAAATAAGTTTCCATTTCTTTCAATTTGTGCTATTTATATGAGAAAGAAAAAGTGCTGGCTAGTCTTCTCTGCATGGCTAATATTTACTGTGTAGTTCTCTGGAGCCCTTCTCTTTGAGGCTTCCTGTTTTAGAGGTGAAGAGCTCTTGGTGCATTTTAGTTCTGAAAAGTTGCTAGGGTTATTAGTTCTGTTACCAGCCTGAATTTGAGGGAAAGACATTTTTGTCTGCTTTAACGTCATATACTGATTTTTGCAATTGCAATGTGTAACTCAAACCTCTTTCTTTTTTTTTTTTTTAAAGTTTTTAACCCCTCCATGCAATTTTAACACTATATTCCTTCGATAAAAATAATTTTAATGTGGAATTATTCCATAAGAAGATACAGACCAAGGACATGAAGACTCCTATACTTCTTCCTGTCTTAATGTTCGCCATCTACTTCTAGGAAGGTAAGTTATGACTGACTTGAGACAAGTAGTACTTCCTATAATCTGCATTCTCAATAAAAAATGGTGCAGAATCTAGCTGTTGGTAGGTATTTAGAGCAAACAAGTATGTGACGATTACATGCAGGGAAAGCTGAAGAACCACTTAGAAGTACAGAGATTGCTCCCAAAGTTCAGAGAGGGAGGTTTTTTCCCCTCAAAGTTGTTTAATTCTTCTCAACGTGCCTACCAATTTGTATCTAGTCGCATATTCCCAGGATTCTGTGATTCTGTGACTGCCCTTTAGCATTGAGGCCAATTTGCAAAGAACAGTTTGCATCCACATTATTTACCTTTTAACCTCCAGAAGAGGCTAGTCACATCCAAAGTGTTCACTGGAAATGGTGCCTTGCCAACTCTGCAATGTGCACAGGCCAAAGTCTGTGCCAGCAGCTGTTCTACCAACTAACTACACAGACGAGTGAACTACGTTGCCTCAGAAAACCTCCTGGCACTACTGAGTCTAGTGACATAGATGTAGTGTGACTACCTTAATGTTAACCTTTTTATATAATTATTTTGGTGTCTCTTCAGTCAATGTGATTGATTCACCCTTTCTCAACTGCCTATTTTAACATGAAACAATCTCTAAATGAGTCTAAGGCTTTCTGACTAAAATGTAGAGCTAAGCCTGACATCTCACAGCATTCTGGCTATTGAAGTAAGTGCAAAGCAGGGACAAGAAAAATATGTAGAGTTTTATGTTTAGCCTTGGGAGCATATAAAGTATGACATCCAGCAAAGATGAAGCAAGGTCTCAGCAAGTAAGAAAACACAAATTTAATATGCTTTCCTGTCAGATGTTTTCTTTTTGATGATCCAATTCAAAACAAGGCGTTCTTAAATGCACATAGAATTTTATACAAGGTTGTAATTGTATCATAACCATAATGAAACCCCCATCATTAAAGGCTTTTTCCCTCCTTTTTTGCTGCATCCCCAAGCATGAGGATGTTATAGTACAGTAATGCCTTGATTAGCCTTTGTACAACATCCCTGAAGGGCAATTAAAACTTCAGGATAGTCAAAACTAGCAGAAGCCAAAAGCTTGTGCAAAAGCAGAATTGGATCTGCAAAAATGAGCATGAACAGCTGCTTTTAGCAGTTCACATAATGGATGTGTAAGTTTCCACCACCCCTCCTGAATTTAGTGTAGGTCAGAACATTCAAGACTATATTGTGAGGATAAATAAATAACATAGACACATCTTCTGCTAATACCCTAGCAGTAATTCAAGACACAGAAGTAAAGATGGCATTTGATCAACATGCACATAGGTGACATGACTTTGTATTTTATCATTTCACCCTCAAGGTAACTTTAGTTTTACTTGACTCCTTCAGGCCTTCCATGTGATTTTAAGACTACTGCAAGTTACAAATTAGAAATTTATAATTAATGCTAGTCTTTAAACCACTGTCTGAATAATAAATACAAATAATGCCTCCCAGTTTAGAGGGTTTGAACTTGGTGACTGCTACCTTGGCAATCGGATAACTGAATGTTAAACAGCACCACTTTTTAGTATCAGGATATAGTGAAGTACCAAGTCTTTAATAAAACCATTATAATAATTTTATTTTCTAATATTTATCTTTATTTGTCAATCTTTAAAAATTTATTACCATTTTTCCCATTTGCCTATTCTGCTAATTACACAAAATCAAGTGAATTAAATATTACAAATATTGGTAGTTCACTGTCTGAGTGAATATCTGAGTGGAACATAACACTTCTAAGTAAGTCTACACTTTAAGTTTTTTTGTCTTGTACAACTCCCACAGATTTGTCCATGAGGTAAGCCTTTACTTTCATATGCTTTTTCCTCCCACTGTAGCAACTGAAGTCACTTTATAGTTTAAACTATACAGTCAACACTTTTGCTCAAGGCATACTGAAAATAAAGAACATATTTCATGTTCTACTTAAACTTTTGATGTTTCCAATTTACAGGAATTACATTTTAAAAGCATTTCAGGATCATCTATGGTTTTAGATACTGTAACTGTCACTTTTTAAAATATTAAATTTAACATTAAATTTGGCTTTTGCAAATTCCACAAGGAATGGGCTGCCATTAGGCATTTGTTCACCCGATACATTCTCTACGTGACAGGTCTGCAATCCAGTCTATGGAGAATATGCTCAAGGAAAAGCTTCTGCCACTTAAAATAGTCAAGCCCTGACTCCAGTCAGAGAAAGCTCATGGTCTGCAAGGAGTTACCAGAGATAAACAAACACTGACTACCTCCCCGATGTGAGAAAGTAAAAAGCTACAGGAAAGAGTGGTGAAAAGGAGGGCTCTCTCTGTAAAGAATACACAAAAGCTACACAAGGGAATTAGTAGAACTGAAACTTCCAGTTGTTAAACAGGAAGAAACAGAATAAAGGCAGGCACGTAGAGCATTCAGGAAACACTGCAAGAGCTGGATCAGGTAAGCAGTCACTGTATCCTGGTAAACTAGGTGCCAAGAAATAAGTAGTAGGGGTTGGAGAAAAATTAAGAGCGCAAAAATACTGGAGCAAACAGTAACAAATAAATATTGCTTAAGGAACAAACTGAATCTTAAATAAATGAATAATTAGTGATCCAAGATCAAAAAAGCATGTGGTCAATAGAAGAAATGCAATCTATTACTGTGAGTTTTACATTACTGGACTATTATCCTTGAAGGGATTGAGGCAAACAATTTTTTTTTTTCCAGAGGATAAAAATTATTTATAGATTCAACATGAAAGACAACCACTTCCCATGAGCTGGCAAGATACAATGACCTACAGTTCTCCTTTACCTTGAGATCCTAATGGATTTTTATTTTATTTAAAAAAAAAAAACCCGAAACCAAACAAACCCAGAATCAAAAAGAAACCACATCAACAAAACCAAACCACAATATAAAACCAATCCACAACCAGCCAAAAAACCCCCTCACCCACCAGTCTTCTTGTGTCACTTCTGAAGAGTACATTTTCCATGTATCAGTAGTTTCATTTGTTAAGATCAAATGAGGTGAAAGGCACCAAGAGAACATTCTTTAAAGAGCCACGCTAGTAGCTTATCTTAGGTAAACATACTGCCATACAGGAGAACAAACTACTTATATTTGTAAGGCTGGCAAGTGGACATATTACGAAAAAAGATTGAAAAAGAAACAAATCCAGAAAAACTATGCAAATTCTTTCGTCCTCGTGTACCCTCTAGTGGCTGTGCAAGGTTGCACTGGCTTTGCAGCAGCCGAGCAGGCTATTTCCTCAAGACAAAAAACAAAGTGCTTACCTCTGCAATAGTTCTCTTAAACAGACAAATATTCATGAGATCAGGGTTCTGAGCAGGCAAAAGCATAGATTATTGGAAGTGTTTAAGTTTACAACTAATTTGGCCTTGTTAGATTAATCCAGTGAATCCAGGTTTTCCACTTAGAAAGCCGTAAAATGTATCAAGCTATTCACGTATCAAGCATTCAGGACATGTGCCTGTGTTACTGTGCCATGCATGCAAACTGCAGCAATATCAGAAAGTTGAGTATTAGATCCCCAGAAATCCTCTAAGAATGAAAGCAATCTGATACACAGGTTGCAGAGATGACACAAGCCAGATAGGCATGAAACAGCAACGCACACCTCCAGGCTGTCACACACGTATGCTTTAAACTACAACAGACTGTTTTGCCTGTAGGCACTGAAGCAGGTTACACCAGGGACCAAAACTGTCATCCAGCCTAAGAACACTATGCAAGCAAACAGCTAACATTTAATTCAATTCAGCTTAAAGAAACATAAAAGAATGTACAGTAAGACATAAATAAACCCACAAAAACACCCCCCCACACACATCCAAACCCTTCAATAAATAAAAGCAAAGGTCAGTACCCTAGACAAGGTACCAAGTTCTTTCAAGGGTGAAAAAACAATGCTTATTATGTCATGACTTAGTAAAAGGACATAAAGTGCATTCTCTTGTTTTTTTTAATGGAACATGCAGTTGGTGAAACAGGAAAGTAACAGCAGCCAAAAGGAGAATATATAGAGCAGGTTTTTAGCACCTCATATCTATATCTTTGTTAGCTGAAGATGCAACAGCTAGTTGCATCATTCAACTAATGGTGCTAATCATTAAATTGTGCCAGCAGAAATACCACAGCAACTGCTAAAGTTTCAGCCTGTGTCAAATCGCTGCACATTCTGGGTGAGAGGAAAGTATTTCTGAGGCCAATCATTGTGCTGTGCCGTACAGTCCCAACACGATGAAGGCACAGAGTGAAGTAATTACATTATATACCAACATCAACACATTAATTAAGAGGAAAAAACCCAGAATACTGTCATGAAATGACACAAGATAATGCATACTCAAGATTGAGACTTCACAAGTAGAATGCACGTAACAGATGTACAGCATGTCAGAAGTAAACTGAATCCCAGGCCATAAATTTAACAAGCATCCCTTTTAATAAAAAGGATCTTTTCAGTTCAGTACAGCATGTAGAGTGACACAGCTGCCCAGCCTGTCCTTCAGACAGTTATGGAATACTTTCCCTCCAGACACAGCAACTGAGAACTCAGCACCAAGAAAGCTAGCTCTACTCTATAGGTGGCAGATGCAGATTTTTTTCTGTACTTCAGACATGATAAGAGAAAAGCTGTATGATCAAATAGCCTAGGTAGATCTTTCTTTTATGCTATTCATCTCCATTGCTTTTATACACGTACAGTCATAAGGAGAAATGCAAAAAATCCTTCTTTCTGTGTGTTTACAGGTTGAATTCAAAAAAGTCCATCCCTTTTCCATTTTGGAAGACAACACCTAAACCACTGTACTGCTTGCAATTCAGCCCCATGCCTGAGTTTTGCAGTAATGCAGTACAAGCTTGCCATCGCTTCCAAAACACTGCAATAAAAGAAACAAAAACAAGAGCCATTAGTCTTATTAGTAGGCTAGCATACACATGAAGCAAAAACAAACCAAAAAGACCCCCCACCAGATAACTGTGTCACAAAATAATTACTGGTAACAAAGCTCTCCATCATTACCGGAGGCATGACAACACACTGCATGTGAAAGAATGGATTTGCAGAAATTTTGTGAAGTTATTTCTCTTTAAATCATACTCATACAGATCTGTGAATATCAACCATATTACATGGAATGCAAGATATTGCCAACATACCTAGCTGCAGTAACAGATTTAAAGTGCCAAAAGTGTACTGACAACTGCTAAGTATATTTGGAAAGGATATTGAAGATGAAAGTCACCTCATAGAGGGTCCCAACTTCTTGGTCTGGAGAAGGAGCAAAAGACTGGTTTACATATATGAACTGCAAGAAAAGAAAACAGAAGATGGCAATCTCCTATTGATCTCATAGATCACACACAACAAACATTCTGCAGCCAGAGTGCATAAATCTCTCCTCTGTTCCCTATTTATTTTATTATTTTTACGGTCCACACCAAAATACCATGAATTAGTGTTTTCACTTCACTGTGGAGCGGTAGTGACCAGGAGTGACCTCTATCTGGCCAATCAGACCAAGCCAAAGCAAGCATGCTGACTTCCTACAAATTGACCAACTAGTCTCCCATACAACAGCACAAGGTGAACTAAGTAGCTTAGCTCCTGTCCTATTCCAAATTTCCTCAGTTAGAACAGCAGACACAGAAATCAGAATTATTTTGTTCTTTTTTAAAGTCATCCTTCTCACTTCCTGCTCTGAATGTATAAAGTAGCTATTCCATAATGTCAGAAATGGCCTGGGATCTGCAGTGCAAGATTGCAGTGTGTAGTATCTTGTACTATTTTGAAAGAAGAGTTGTATAATTTCTACAGCTTTGTTTCTGAAATACAGTCTTAAGCTTAAACCACACTGGAAGACTCCATGCTCCTCTATTTTTTTTCCTGAGACAATGAGATGACATTAAACTGTTGAGAATATGACATTAAACCACTGAGAATGATCACAAACAGTAAATATTACTCTTCTTCAAAATACTGAGCTTTGGGAAAAAGAAACCCTTCATGATTTCCATGTGAAAGAGATAGGTGGTGAAACCATTTGTGCCTATATGCTCAAGTAAGAGTCTCCAGACCAAAACCAAAGTGCTTTCATCTACACTTTACCCCCCACTGGACTATTTTGATGAGCCTAGCTTTAAACTTCTATCTTAAATGAAAACTCTGAAGTTTATAGATGCTGACAGGGCTACTCACAAAATCAGTACAATATTTCTGCATCTTTTCCAGCACTTCCAATGTCACCAGGCCACTTGGCTTTCACAGGAAGGAACTCAAAAACAATACTGGTAATGTGCTGCCAAACTGCAAATATATCCAAGCTACCTGTTTGAAAAGACAAATCTGTCCAATGACAGCAACTAAACTGTTTGAGAAGTTCTGAAGGAAACAGACACCACTATTCAGAGAGTTAATCCCAAACATGCCAGCATCAGATAAGAAGAAATTAAGACACTGCAAAAAGCCCAAAGGTTGGAGCTGAGCACCTGAACACATCTAAACCACATCACTAGAGCTCAGCTCAACATTATACTGTGGTGCCTACTTTTCAAAGTTTTACTCCTGCCCCTACACCAAGTTCCCTTCTAAAAGTCACAGACTAGATTAGAATCATAGAGCGGTTGGGGTTGAAAGGGACCTTCTAAGGTCATCTAGTCCAACTTCTCTGCAGTGAGCAGGAACATCTTTAATTAGATCAGGCTGATCAGATCCCTGTCCAGCTTGACCTAAGTGTCTTCACAGATGGGGATCTACCACACCTTTCTAAGTCACATGTTCCAGTGCTTCACCAACCACAGCATAAAAAACGTCTTCCTTATATCTAGAGCCAATATACCCTCTTTTAGCTTAAAACCATTACACCCTGTATTGTTGCAACAAGCTCTGCTAAAAAGGCTGTCCTCATCTTTCTTATAGGCTTCCTCTAAGTACTGAAAGGCTGCAATAAACTCTCCCTGGAGCCTTCTCCAGGCTGAACAACCCCAACTCTCTCAGCCTTTCTTCATTGGAGTGGTGTTCCAACCCTAGTGTTCCAGATTCAAACCGCAAGGTGTGACAGCTTTGGCCCAGAAAGGCACACTAGGACGGGTCGAGCCAGGCCGGCAAATCCCTCCCCCTACCAGTTGCTCAGACGCCATCAGCTTGAGGAACTTCTTGATGAAGTCAACGAGGCCCTGGATGGTCCGCGTCCGCTCCACAGCCCACTTCTTGGTCTTCATGATCGGAGTGTCGCCCACAGCCTTTAGCAGGATGTCAACTGCGGGGGAAAGCCGCCCATTAATGCTGCCTGCAGCGGACCCGCCCTCCCCTCTCATTGCCAGTACCGTCCGCTCCCACCGCCGACTGAACAGTGCACCTGCCCGACAGCGTATAAACCCGCCCTCCCACCCCGACGGTGACTTCTCGCCCTTTTACTTTTCTTTTTCGTGTCGCCG
>VWZX01010069.1:181299-192262 GCA_013399015.1 Galbula dea
CTCGCTCTGAGGTGAGACGGATGACGACGGCAGCGACAGCACCGCTGCCGGCTGCAACGGCTGCTGTTGCTCTTCAGCTTCCGCCATGCTGCTAACCGAACGGCGGAAGTGACGCCACGCGCTGCCGCGCCGCTAAGTTTGTCCCTTGCGGGACACTGTCTTCCCTTCACGTGACCGGGGTGGGGCTCGTCACGTGCGGGAGGGGCGTTTCTGCCGCTCACGGCCACGGTTTGCCGCTGAGGTGGTGTGTGCGCGCCTCGTTGCCGCCGTCTCGAGAGCGGGCTCAGGAAAGAGCTAGGAGCAGCAGCAGCGCGGCGAACCCGGGGAGCTCGGCGCGCCCGGTGGCCGCCGCCGCCGCCTCCCCCCGCCCCACCATGATTAAAGCCATCCTCATCTTCAATAACCACGGCAAGCCGCGGCTCTCCAAGTTCTACCAGCGCTATGTACGGGCGGGCTGGGGCCTGGCTCCTGGGGCTAGGGCGGGGAGGCGGAGCGGGGAAGGGCAGGAGGCCTTCTGAAGTCTCAGGTGTTTCTGCCCTACGGTCTCTTTGGGTTTCTCAGGACACGGGGTTCGGCTACCGTTGGGGTTTGTACGCGAGGACCCGCGGTCCTGGCCCTGCCCCGGCGCCGTCGGCAGGTCGTGGCTCTGGCTGCTCTTAGCTAAAAGCACGGGGAAATGCAGGGTGCTGAGACTTCTTAAGAGACGTCAGTAAGGAAGACGCTTCATTTTCCTTTTGGAGAAAGCTGTTTTCCCAGCCAGTGTTCTTCTCACGAGAAAGTTATCCTTTGGTGAGATCTCACCTGGAGTAGTTATAGGTGTCCCTGCTCGCAGCAGGAAGGTAGGACTAGATGAACTCTCAAGATGCCTTCCAACTCTAAACTTTCTATGATACTATGGTTGTATAATAGTACTGAAGGTGAAGAAAGGCAATATTGTTCAATGGCTGACTTGGTTATTTGAGCTTAATTTGTGGAAGCACTACTCCGAACTCTGCCATGGTTTTTAGCCTAGCTTTTGGCATGTCTGATGTAGAGTTGCGTGTCTTCAACCTGTGTCAGAGGTGTTAGAATTGGATAGATGAGTCTTGTGGGCTTGTAGGCTCAATAGGCAGAGCTGTTTCCTTTGGAAACTTTCAAAGTACCATAAAAATACAATTGACATGAAAAAGAAAAGTAAAAAAATAGAAAAGTTTCTTTTTTACATGGCAGAAGGCAAGTAGCAAAAGCAGCTCTGAAACTGTAGCACAACCACAGAAAAGAAAAACCACAAAAGAAAGTGCAGCCATGGTTTAATTCAAGTACAAGAAGTTCTAAAATAATGTTTTGGTCATGCTCTGTATTTCCTAGGAGCTAGGCTAAGGTCTGCTTGGGCTGACCATGGGCAGTTTAACACAAGAAAACAACTCTTGCTTCCCAGAATTATGTAAACAAAATATTCTTTTTCAGTAGTGCTATTACTTACTTGGATTTGTGGCCACTTACTTACAATTCTAGCTATTACAGAAGTCATGTTTAACTTTATTAGAAGGGATTAATCTAATACATCTTGGAGCAGAAAGGATGACTGTGACACTTCAGTTAGTGACACTGCTGCCAAGGAGTGTAACTAATACAAGTCATTGCTGTGCATGGCTGAATTTGATCCCTTCGCCTTAGAAAGGCAATATTAGGAAATTCTAATAGATGTTTGTGAACCTGCTTCTTCTTTCTCATCAGGTCTGGGTTACCAAGCATATACCTTTTACCATTTCTAATTTAAAAATTAAGATGGACTATTCTCACATACATGTACTAACATTCCCCCTGTGTGGGTCCACACTCTGCTCTTGATAACTTCCATTAACAGTTACAGTAACTTGCTGAAGAGGTTTCTTTGTTTTTCCTTTTTTCTTGTTTCATTTTTTCCTTTTTTTTTTTTTCAGTTTTCCTTTTTTCTTATTTTTTTTTTTCCTGCCAGTGTGGAGGTAACAATTATATAGGTAGATGAAGGACTTTGGAGAGGTATACAAAACTTGCATTAATGTGAAACAGTTAATTTCCATTCTAATTTTCTATTCAAGTGTTACTGTCTTTTTGTGTCCTCTGTTACTGTTGTATAATCCAAGTCCTGGGAGGGAGAAGAAGCAGAGGAAGGAATGGCAGAAGGATACCAGGCTTTTTTCTTGTTAACTCTGTTCTGCTCTGCTACTGTTATAACTTGAATTAGAACAAATCCTCCAGTGTTTAAAGTAGGGTAATATGTCTATCTGAAAACACTTTGAAATTTTGAAAACATGAATAGCAAATGAAACTAGGAAATGATGTGACTAGGTGATTTCTCTAAAGCTTTGTGATACACAGAAACAGATGCAGTTGTCTTGTTTATCTTTTTGTGTGTGACTTCAGTAAGGTTTATTTATGGACTTCCTGAAATTTGGGCATACTTTAATATTGATTGAACCATACTGAAGGCAAATCTCAGGGCTTTTTTCTGCAAGTAGAAGCATCCCCTACCTTCTAGAGATACTAATTTGTTCAGCTCTGTGAAAGAGGTATTGGTTTTCTTCATATCAAAGCTTGATAAGCACATGTAACTTTCTCCCCTGATATATATAAGAATTAAGAGTTTCTGCTGTATAAAATTAGCATTTTGCCATCAGGTAGCAAAATAGCAATTCATGATGGTGAAATGGGAAGACACATGTGCTGTGGTTTTATGTTTCAGAATATAGACCTCTAGCTGTAATTTAAAAATGTTTCTGAACAACTTTGTGAATAAGGCAGATTCTGAAAACAAGAGTTATTTTAAATACTCTGTATCTCAGTTTCTTAAGGAGAAAAGATATATTGTCTCTTTCCTGCCACTACAGAAAATGTGAGGGAAGTAACTGAAATAACTGTAGCAGAGTAAGGCAGGCACAGTTTAATGAACACAAACTATAGAAGCAGAGGAGCCTGCACTTTCTTTTTCTGTGTTTAATGGAGCATTTTACTTCTGCTGGAGCTTTTTGCTGATGTCTTCTGGATTCTAGAGGTTATTTGTAAAATAATACATGAATTTGGAGTGATGAGTGCAAACCAATGCCAGGCTTCATTTACTTATCAGTCATGCAGGATGCTGCTCTGCTCTAGCTGAAGTCACTCTTTAAGATACATGCACCAGTTTTGCTTAGTTTGTTTATATAATGGTTTAAAATGCTGACTTAAATGCTTGGGTAGGTATGGGGGCTATCTGGGCTTAAGAACTTTAACATTCTGTGCTATAAAACTGCTGCAGGATTTTAGGAATTGTATCTTTTTTTTTTTTTTTGACTGTGGAAGTACAGACTTGTTAAAAATGAGTTCACTCATACAGAAGAATAGCAAAAGGAAGTGTGCAGGAATGATGTAATCACAGTGGGGAGGCAGGAAGAGTCAAGCAAATTCAGACTCAAAAGTGAAGTTTCTGATCTGCTAGAAGGGAAGTTAATGGCTTAAGAAAACCTATTGCTATGATGCTATTGTATGTTAAGCTATTTCTGGGGAGATATATGTATTTGTGATTTTTAGCTTCCCCATGCCCTTCAAGCTTTTGAGACTTTCCTTCCTTCAGGGGTGGAAGTTTCAACGTGTGTCTGTAACTGTTCAGACTACAACAGAGATAAAAAATTCAGAATACTTGAGAAGACTTCCTTGTTACTTAAATAAACTATTTTTCAATGGGTTTATTTTAGAAGTTTCTTAAAAGCAGTCATGTTTTTCAGAATTGTTTTGCAGTAGTATATTCTTCTGCAGCTTAACTTGTAAAAATGTCTTTTTTTGTTGAAATGACAAAAAAAAATAGGCAGCATGTCATACAACAGACTTAAGGCTTCAGAAGTCAGAGGCTGCTGGTATACTTTGTGTTTTATTTACAAGCTGTGTGTGCTGTCCATTGTTCATTATTCTGTTCTAGCTTGATAGCAAAATGTTTTCTTTCATAGAGTGAAGATACGCAGCAACAAATTATCAGAGAAACCTTCCATTTAGTATCAAAACGTGATGAAAATGTCTGTAACTTCCTAGAAGGAGGATTGTAAGTATCAAGTTTGAAAGAAGTGCCCAGTGCTTTTTGGCTAGCAGATTATACTGCAGATTGTAATGTAACTGTTGTTACAGTTGTAATGTAAAATCCATGTCACTTTAATAGACAAAGAGTAGTACCATATTGTCCTAGGTATACATACTCTGTACTAACTGAAGCATGTCTGTGTGTATCAAAATGAATTAGGCTATAAAACTAATTCTTTTCTAGTGATGTAACTGATGAAATGCTATATCTAGTGCTATAATTGTTTCAGACACAAGATGGGGAAGAAATAAGCAGCAGGTGATATCTAACCAGTTTCACTATAATCAAACTAAAGTTTTCTGGCCTCATTAAAAGAGGCATTGGTATTTTCCATACCCAGTGGAAAAAATATTTTGTAGCTGATGCTTTGGCTTGAGCTTTTAAACTCTGAATAGACAGTTCCAAAGCCACCCTCTAGAAAAAGAGGTCAGAATGGATGGAGAAAGCTCATGATCTCTAGTCTAAACACAAAAGATTCTTATAGCCTGTTGAATATTGTAATTATGGAAATTTCTGGTTACTGAAAGCTGGAATGTTAATGCCTAAATTTTCTTTGAGCAGTCAGTTAACTACTTAGCTGTACCATGGCAACTATGATGGCTTTTTCTCTGAGCAAGATGACTCCTGATTTATTTTTTTTGTTAGACTATGGTTGTTGTCTTCCAGCTACTCAACTGATGAGTCTGTTGTTAGGTTCTTGGGATTGATTTCAAGCTGGAAACTTGTTAGCTTGAATTCTGGAAATGAAAGACAGAAGCCATTTGGAGCCTAATCACAGCTGTGCAACAAAAAGAAACTAAGACAGAGGACACAATTCTGGCTTTCCACTAGCTGCTCAAGTCCAGAGTTACCATTTCAATACATTTTATTCAGTACTTTTCTCCTCAGGACAGGGATTACTTTACATAGTTTGCAGTGTAAGAAAGCCTTAACATTTTAGATGTGCTGTCTCTCAAAGCAAATGACAATGATCTGAAGAACATCTCTTCTTATCATTTATCTACCTTCTTTGGGAATGTTATAGCAGAAGAGTGGAAGGAAACACCTGTTTAGACCTTTCTTTTCTTGCTTAGTAACTTGATGATTAGCAAGTCCAAAAAAATTTTATTGCTTCTCAGCCTTTTAACACTGCATCACAAACTACTGGTTCTAGTACAGTCTTATTTCTCAAGATATCAAACATTTTGTAGTAGAAGTGTTACATGTTTTTGGTTATTATGTGAACCATAAACCTGATCTAAGGCTTTTTCTGTAATCCATATGTCAGTCTGAATTACAGTTTTCTTTTTCTCTTGGATGTTCCTCTGAGAAGGGCAGGGAACAATTCGTAGGCATACACTCTGTTAATCTCTAAAGCAGGTTAATGCCTGTACAGTGCCCACTAGTGTGTAATGGAAGTTCCTTTAATATCCATGGTTTGATGAAAGTGCATGATCTGTTGGATTTGATTTTGATAAAAAGGTGAATATGCTGAAGTAGTTATCATCCATATGGATAACAGTAACTGTGCTTGTGTGGTAAATATAACTTGGACTGTCTTGGTATTCTTCCACTGTAATTGTGTCACAAAATAAAAGTTGTGATATATTTGGATTTGGGAAAACTCCACCCAGCCATTAACAATAGACATCCTATTAACTGAAATAACTGTGAGACTTTGAGCTTATCCTGAGATGCTAACTAAGCTTTTCTGTTTTCTTTCCTTTTTAGATTAATAGGTGGATCCGATAACAAACTGATTTACCGACACTATGCCACCTTGTATTTTGTCTTCTGTGTGGATTCTTCAGAAAGTGAGCTTGGCATTTTAGATCTCATACAAGTAAGTTGTTTTTTTGCTGTATTGTTTTTTTAATAAGTGGAATTCTGCTTCCAAGTGCCTTAGAACTTTCAATACTTAGCTGTGTCTTTTTCTGTAATACTTAAAAGTGAAGGTGGCTTTCATGCCGTGAACACACCCAGAGTCTTGAGATTGTTCACAGTTTTTTGGACTGTCTTTGAAAAAGTTGTTTCCCAGGTTGATGAGACAATAAGAAAACTGTTTGTTTGAACCTACTGAACAATCAGCAGCTATTTTTTGCTGCAGCTTTTCAAGGCCTTGTTTTGGCTGCAGGTAAAAATGGTGCAGTTTAAGTATTCACTTGACAAGTTTAGGTTATGAGAACCTTGATACTTACAGCTCTGTGTGTGTATATATGCACACACAGACATGTATATGTATTATATAAACACAAATATATAATGGATTAACACATCCAAAATGTCTTTGGATGAAACTTTCCTTGTGACTTAAAAGCTTTTGGTCAGATATACCTTAGAAAGTGAGTGCAAATGTTGCACTAGGCATATGTTCTGCACCGGAGAGGGGATGGGTGAGGAGAGGTGAAGAAAAAGAACCTGTAACTGGCCCTCTTTCTGGATCTCGGTAAGAAAAGCTTGATGACAAGATGACTGTTTAATGACAACACTTTTTAATAAAACAGAATAAGAGGAGGAATGTAGATAGTAAATCTTAGACCCCTTCAGATGCTGGACATCTTGTGTTCATGCAGCATGCAGTGAAGCCCAGGTGGGCAGTGCAGAGCAGATCCTGTCCACAGAGGGGAGTTCTCCATTTTTTTGACCTTTGAGCTATTCTATATTTCACTCACAAGAAAACAACTCTATTTCTAAAGGATCTTCTCATGAGAATATCTTATGCATTCTGAGGTACAGGCAATGCCATGCAGGTGGATTAATTCCTGGTGCTAAGTGGGAGCTGCCTGTAGGATCCACTGTTACCATGAGCTGGCTGGGTTTGTCTTGAAGCCAAGGAATTTGTACTGCACAGCACAGGCCTGTGCCTACTCAGGTTAGGTGTTATGTGGATCACTAACTCCTAAGCGTGCAATGGTGTCTTGGTCAGGATCAATACATGCCACTCCTTGGTCCATTTACAGTTTATCTTTTCCAAAGACATTGAGTTCTAGATTACATTACGATGTAGGCTTCTCAAGCTCTGTAGAGCAGACATGGCCCGTTCAAGATTGCTTAGCTCCTCAAATACAATGTCTCTGCAAGGTTTTCAATACAGCGTGTATGATCTAATTTGTTAAGTATGTCTGTGTCAACTCGGCAACAAAAGCCATGTCTGGTAGTGCAAATATCCATATGTCAATAGAACTCTGACTACACTGGTGATTGTTCAACTTAAAATTTGTACATAAACAATTTCACTGGGTCACACCATAAGTATGAGTCACTTACTGTTAATAAAGCCTGCACATCCTGAGAATAGCATTATTACATAAGTAAAACCTCTGTTATCCTAAGACATGGGCCTGTATCTATTGGTTATTTTACTGCAGACAGTACTGTGAGCCTTAAAGGCCTCAGAATTCCCTGCAGACCTTTCTTAAAGCTGAATACCTTCTCAGAGTAACGTATTGTTCAGAACAGCTCTTCAGTGTTTAATGCTGTTTTGACAGTAGATCCAAATTGTCTTTCCAAGTGGCTGTTTGGGAAGCAGGGAAGGAAGCTATTTTTCTAGATTCTTCTGTCATCTTTTGTCACAGAAACAATCTGCAATATTGGAAGAGTGCAGGTTATTGAGTGAGGTATACAGTGGCCTTACTTGTTCACAGTTTGCTGTACTGAGCTGCTTCGCTGCTTGTTACATTGTCTCTCTTCTTACTTGGAAGTGCTAAAATATTTATGAAGTGAGGAAGAAAAAACATGTTAATATTTCATGTGACTTACGGATGCTTTTCAGATGAAGTGGATATTATAAATTCCTTATATTCTGTGAGATATTGAGGATAGAAAAGACTGCATAAGTCAATCAGCCTGACCTAACAGGGCCACTGTGCAAGTTCAACTACGATTTTATTCATGATGATATATTAAAAAGGTCACATCAGTAGCGTGCAGTTATTTCCAGTTGCATAGTGTAACCTAAATTTTACTTCAAGGTGTTGAAGCAAGTTGCTTGAACTTACTGCTGCCTGCATTTGTATAACTCTCAAACTCAATGAATTAGGGAGATCCTAAACTTTTCTCTAAATTGTGTTACTTTTTGTGCCAGAACTACTCTGATAGTTTTGATAGTTTTCAGGTTCTCATTCTTTATGTTTGCCATTATGCACTGGTGTTTAATTGCATGCCAGTATAATTATTTAAAGGATGCAGCACTAATAGAAATGCTGTTTCTATTTATAGAAATACTTTACTTTTTTCTGACCCATAAGATTTTGTTTATAAATAGCGTCACCACAGTACCTCCAGCTGTTCAGTATTCCCATTTCTCTATATCATTATAATTCAACCATTTGATTATAGTACAGAGTATACAGAGATTAATTAAACATTTTTAATTTTCAGTCTGGCTCACAAAAAGGATCTGCTTAATCCTCTTAGCAGTAGCACTCAGAATTAAATGCATCTTACACTGGAAAAGCACTCTCAGGAAGTTTGTTATTTCATCTTAACCCCGTGTGCCATGAAGACTGTCAATATGTACATATACATATCTAATGAAGCAAACAAGCTTTATCTGTTATTTGTTGAGAAATGCAAACCATTTTCATATATCTTTGTTTACTGTAGTTCAGAGACAACACAAGTGAGAGAGTAAGCCATCTGGGGTTTGTAATGAATCATACATATACTGAATTATTTAAATAAGTAGTTATGTTTAGGACTAGTTTATGATCTCATGAAAATAAACTGGTGAAATGAACCTAGAACTCAGTCTAGCTCTTATGAGATTTCTGTCTTGTAAACTTGAATAAATCTATAGTAGATTGGATTACATCTGTCAGTCTGCAGTTCTTTTCAGCATTAAGATCTTGTGTAATGCTTAAGATACTTCTGTGAAGGCCACTTATATCACCATTAGATCAAGGCTGTTTCACAGGTAAGTTGTCTTGGCTTGGGCTTAATGAATGCTCGGCGTGTCTTAGAAATCATAGACTGTCTCAGTTTATGCTGTGTGTCAAACTAAATGTGTTTGAACACCTCACACAAATTCATACTGTTATTGTCCTTTTTTTTAATAGAAACACAAGATCCTGTTTATTGTTTTCAGTTAATTGGGTAAGAGATAGGTCAGCGTCTATACTATACTTAGTAGGTTTTGCAGTCTTTTGGACTCAGTATAAATTATGTAGTGGTTTGTAGCTGTTTCAGACTTTTCTCATTAACCTGTGTAAGATAATAGTGTTTGGAAATGAAGTACATAAGAAAATACAGTATCATAGAATATTCAGAGCTGGAAGAGGCCCACAGGGATCATCTATTCCAGTTCCCTACCCTTTGCAGGACAGCCCAAGAATCACACCATGTGCCTGATAGTGATGTCCAAGCACATCTTGAACTCTGTCAGGCTTGGTGCTGTGGCCACCTCCTTGGGGAGGTTGTTCTAGAGCCCAATCACCCTCTGGGTGAAAAGCCTCTTCCTGATACCTAACCTAAATCTCCCCAGCTCAACTTCATGCCATTACCTCTAGTCCTATCAATATCCACAGGGGTAAAGAGATCAGTGCCTGCCCCTGTGGAACCCCTTGTGAAGATGTTGAAGACAGCAATAACGTCTCCTCTCGGTCTCCTCTTCTAAACGCTGAACAAACCAAATGACCTCAGCTGCTCTTCATAAGGTCTCTTCCAAAGACCCTTCATAATCTTCACAGCCCTTCTCTGGACGCTTTTTGGTGGCTTAATGTCCTTTCTACACTGTGGTGCCCAAAGCTGCACATGGTACTCAAGGTGCAGCTGAACCAGTGGAGAGTAGAGAAGGGCAATCACCTCCTTTGACTGGCTGGCAATGTTGTTCTTAATAAATCCCAGGATATGGTTGGTTCTCCTGGCAGCCAGAGCACACTGCTGACTGCCTCATAGTCAGTTTGCCATACGACTATCTGTAGACTACAGTGAGGAAAAATTGAGTCATATTTACAGTGGTGCCTAACTATCTTATGTAAGTAAAAGGCTACGTCAACTGTAGGTGTTTTTTAGGATTTTAGCACATTGCTGTTCTTCCAAGTCACTTAAACGGCTAAATCTGAGATCATTCTTCTGTGAAAAGTTGCATATAACCTTCCAAGATAATGATTTTCAGTAAGATGAATATGGGATATGCAGTATGGTTCATGGAGGATGTTTTTCTTGGTTCTTGTAGATAAAAATATCCCTGCTCAGGATGATTTATGCTGCTTAAAGAGAAAAAAGAAGAGGCCTGTGACTAGGATACCTATTTTGGCTGAAAAATCCTTAGCTACTTAGTTTATTTTGCAGTGGAGTGGAAAGTTAAGGGCAGGAATTAACAATAAAGAGAACATTTTGGCTTGAAAAGCCTTTTTGGTAGTAAGTCTATTGATAGGTCTGCCTGAAAAATGTAACACACTTCTGTTTTGACTAAGCGGCAGGACTTGTGCAGGCAGGACTTGTGCAGTCTTCCCTTTACATTATGGTTTTGTCATTCTCTGTATACTCTGAATAGTTTTTTCAAAAACATGTTGAAAGAAGACTGGAATGTCAGCGTAAGTGTGGGGAAAATGCAACAGTTTCTCCAAAGATTTCCTAGTTTGAACAGCTGTGGAAGCACTGTAGTTGATTTCATGTACTTAAAATGATACAAGAATCACAGAATTACCAAGGTTGGAAGAGACCGCTAAGATCATCAAATCCAACTGTCAACTTACCACCACCATGCTACTAATTCAAGTGGTGGATGAGCCACTAGGAGGGGAGTGCTGCTGGACCTGGTACTCACTAACAAGGAGGGTCTGGTTGAAAAGGTAGAGGTTGAGGGCAACCTTGGCTGCAGTGACCACGAGATGGTAGAATTCAGGATCTTGTGGGGTAGGAATAGGATACCTACAAGGATCACTACCCTAGACTTCAATAGGGCCAACTTTG
>VWZX01010071.1:4178-20679 GCA_013399015.1 Galbula dea
TTACATTCGTTAGGTAAGGAAAAGATGTCTAAGTACTTTTCTCATAGTAGACTACTGGGGTACATTAGGAAACAGGCTAAAACAGTTCCAGGGACAGTGCTCAGTTCGTTACAAATCTGTTGCTCACAGTTACAAGGGATCATAAGTTTGATGCGAACCGCGGTTTGTCTCCCTCAGGCTCTGTGCTTAAGACTGTGGAAGAATCCCTTTGCAGAGAGGCTGGAGGTGGCACGGTCCCCCGGTTTGGGGGTATAGCTCCCGAGGACATCTGTCGGAATAGTGAGACCCGCTGGGGAACAGTGGTGCGGCTGGCCGGGGGCACACCGTGGCTGGGGGCAGGCTGTGGGAGGGAGGCGAGGGACTCCCCCACCGTGGGATGAGGCCTGGCAATCAGGGTGGAGATCTCATGGGGCAGGGAAGGCTGCGAGGCAGAGAGGGGCCGCACCTCCCGGGTCAAGTTGGTGTTGTGGAGGGCCTGGGCGCTCTTGTGGACCTCATTCTTCTGTGTGGCCCCAGGGGCCTGCTGGGATGCCTGGGGCTGCTGCTGCATGAGGGAGAGCTGGGAGGCGGTTGGTGAGGCATACTGGAAAGTTCGGCCAGCCAGAGGGCTCTGTATGGGTGGGCTGCAGACGGCAGTAGTGTAGGAGCAGGGCGAGAGGATGGTGGCCTGCTGGGAGGTCTGCGTGCTGGGTGAGGGGGAGTGCAGGTTTCCATGGGATAGACTGCTGGCAGTGTACACAGGAGGGGACTGGGTCCTGACGCGCGACGATGATGCAGAGGTACTGGAGTTCAGGGTAGGCATCTGCTGCAAGCTTACTGGGCCAATGGTCTGCACCATCTCCCTGTCATGCTTTACAATCTGCTTCAAGATCTCATTCTCTTGGTTATTGAAAACCCCTGTGTTGAGGTCCTTCTGGAACTTCTGCAGGAGGATCGAGTTCTTCTTCCCTTCAAGAGAAGCAGAAGAGTTATCACACACACACACACACACACACAGAGAATATTAGGAGTTGGAAGGGACCTCGAAAGATCATCTAGTCCAAACCCCCTGCCACAGCAGNGAGCCTTTCATGCAGGGACAGACCCCCACCATGATTTAGCATTTCAGCAATGGCCTGAACCAAAGGGTACTGTAATGATTTTGTCTGAGACAGAGCTAATTTTCTTTCTTAGTGTCTAGAACAGAGTCGTGTTTTGTATTCAGCAGGACAAGAATGTTGCTAATATACTGACATTTTTAGTTTTTGCTGGGAAATCAAGGATTTTTTAACTTCCCATATTTTGCTAAGTGTGCAGGAGGAAGCTGTTAGGGAGCATATGGAGGAGAGCTGACCTGAACTAGCTGAAAGGACATTACCTACCATAGAGTGTGGTCAGTCATGCAAGGTATATAAACTGGAGGCAACTAGCCAGAGGGGTGTGGGCCACTACTCGNTCATGGGTCTTATTTCTATCTTTTTGCTATATTCCTTTTTATGATAACTATTGCTATGATATTTTATCATCATATTTATTATTATTATTTTTTATTATTATTATTTTACTTTGGTTTAATTATTAAATTGTTCTTAGCTTGACCCACAAGTTTAACTTTTTCCTCCCAGTTTTCCTCCCCATACCACTTGGAGGGGAGAGGAGTGACGCAAGTGATTGCATCATGTTTAGTTGCTGGCTGAGGTCAAATCACAATAGCTATAAACAGCAAACAAGGGTGGCTGATCAGAGGCCACAGCTCAATGGTAAGCCAACTGCAGTAGGCTGTGCCACACCAGGTACGGCCACAGTGACTCATGCTGGCAGGCAGCTCCTGATGGCTGGCCTCCATGCACACCCAGTTCCACCTCTATTGCAGCAGCATGACAGCCTTTCATAACACCACCATGCTCAAAGTCATCTGGACTTCCTGTGCCTCTTCACTTGTTGTCTATTGGTACTACTGCAATTATTCTGAAAATGTAACCATGGCAATTTACTGAACAACAGGGTGGGAAAAGTCATTGGGCTCTGCATGTCTAATGTCTTTCTCCCTCATTACAAAACTGTCCTTATTCCCACTAAACTGTTACGTAACTTATAAATACACCTGCCATTTAGCACGCTCCCTAGAACTAATTATTAGACATGAGTACTTAGTGACCACTAGAATGAAGAAATTATCTTTTTAAATGTTTATGAACTAATATGAAGTCATATAATGTGACAACTGTTTGTGCAACAACAGAGTTTTTTACACTGCATCCTGATGTCTCCTTGATGTCTCTCAGTATCTGCTGTAGACACTATTCTGTGTCATCAGATGCACAGAAACACAATCGCACTCAACTGTCCCTGTTTTGGATAAAACAGTTCAAATTTTATCTTTTCTCCTGTGTAAACTTCACATTGTAAACGCAGCACATCAGACAGGATTGCTACTCCAATGGCAGAGTGTACTTCATTACTAATATTACATAAGCACATTTTACTTAGAGTTGGACCACTTTTCCAGAGAGTCAAGAGACATAATTTAAGCTTGATAAGACAAATTGATGCACTGGGTGGTCACAATCTGCTAAATACTAAACCAGGTCTATTAAATATTAGAAACACATATACCTGTATTTAAATTCTTTACTTTAACTATATTAAAGAAAACATGCAACATGCCTTCTTCCAAATCACATCAGCTTAGAATAGACAGTGCAACAACACTGCCCCGCAATTCTTTCTGTTTTCACTTTGAAGAAATTGCAGATGTCATTGTATTGAGAAAGGGTGACATGGATAAATCCTTACTCTGGAGTTTTCTTGTGAAGCGGAGAAAAGACCACCAAACAGGATAAATAGGGGGTGTTTTTAATGCATTTTGAGTTTTACAAACTGTGCCAATAATAACAATCAGAGTGCAATTCTCCCAGTCAAAGACCATGTATTTTATCTGTATATCCTACTAGAGAGGTCCAGAATGTCTGGATGCACAATAGCAGACTTTGTACATCTTGTCTTGATAATCTGCCATATCCTTCTGCCTTTCACTTGGATGTCATTGGCCTACTTTTCTGATTGCAAGCACTCAGTAATGCCAGTGTGCATCCATCAGTGCTAGCATGCCCATGTAGTGAGGAAATTGAGAACCCTGCTGCAAAGGATTAATTCACTTCAACAAACACGGGGTTTTTGAGTGCTGAGAGGCTTCAGCTCTTTACAGCATTATAGATGTCATCTACAAATAATTTATGTGGGAAAATGTCATGTATTGCTCATAAAAGAGCATAAACTCTATCAAGTGCTGAGAGCAGCAAAAGAAATACACTGGATTAATAAATAATATTAATGATAATTTAAGCATAAAAAATAATCCTCAAGGGAGTATGAGAGCTTCTTAAAACTGAATGGTTTTTATTATTTAAAAGTGAGATTGCAGAATTTCTTGTCTGGACATGTCTTATTCGTAGGTCAAAAGAACATTTTACTGCAGCATAACAGAAACAAAACTTCTAAGAAGGGTTAATCTGGTCATTTTATCCTGCAACTCAATCAGAAGAAAACTTAAAAAGGTTTTAAGAATTTCTAATATGGAAATGAAATAATACCTATCCTGTCAAGTCTATCAATTGCCACTGTTTCGAAGGCCCTTCTCATCATAGGGTACTCTTCCAGAACCTCGTTGAAGTTGTCCACTGAGAGGGAATACAGGCGACAGTACGTGTCTGCTCGTACACTGGCAGTTCGACGGCCTTTCGTCAAAAGGCAAATCTCTGGGGAGAGGAAAATTCAACACACACAGAAAACAAGGAAGTTAGTGATCCATGTGAAACCTCAAAGCTAGGAAGTGACTCAGTGCTAAAAAGTAATAATTCAGTACTCAGCAACAATTTTTCTACTGCTGTTTACACAAGGTTGCTGGGTCATTTCTGAAGGTGTTGAAATCCTATTTTTGCTACTCTGAGAAAAAAAAAAGCTAATGTACTTTAAGAGCCCTTCTTATAGGTTTTCTCAGTCTGGACTCTGATTTTATCAAGTCTTTCTAAAACATGCTTCAAGTTATAAGAAATAATCCATCAGCTGTCAAATACAGCTTGCTGACTCAATTAGCCCAAGTGATTCTATTGATTTTCTTAAAATATCAAGATGACATAGAGGACCAGTTCCTATAATCATTCATCAGATTTGCTAAACCTATTTAATACATGATAATGATATTGAATGTAAGAACTATTCTAAGGAAAAAATGCTTCAAGCATGAAAATGAATTCTGTTTCCATGGGTTTATGTCCTAGCAATTTTTGGAGAGTAAATTTAAGATCTTAGATGTTTTTTCTCATTGGGTTAGAAGTCAGAGCCCTTTCAACCTCTGCTTAATCAGTTTGATTAGTCCAGTAGCCTTTCTCTGCAAGTGCTTCCAGCAGAAATTCATTGTTGTGGATCAGAGGAGACTAAAGCCATCTACAAATTCCCAACAAATAGCCTCAAACTTGCAAGTGAAGATTTCTGAACACAGAGAAGATGGTTTCTGGATAAAGGCCAAAATCAATGTTTGAGGCTTGTAACAGCAAAATATATGGGGTAGAATATTTATTTATTTATATGTGTTTTAAAATATCTATTTTAAAAGGAAGCATTTGAATTGGTCCCTTCTTCAAGCTGGGGAATAATGACACATTTAGAAATATCAGCAACTCTTGGACTCAGGAAGGGTGAGAGAGAATTTGCCTACCCAGTTCTATCAGTCAAGAGCAGTGAGTGCATATTTGTTCATATTTAAACAGTAGCTAGGAAACTGTTTCTTACCATGCTTGTATGTCTATCAGAAATGATCATTCTCAATACCAATCAAACTATCACTGTGACATATGTAAAATGAGCTATTCTTCATTAATGAAAATAAAGAATTCTGCAGGTTATACTTCAGACCTATAAAGCACTAGATAGCTTTTTTGTATGTCTGTAACAAAATACATTTTTTATGAATCTATAATGTAAAAATCCTTGTTTGTTTATTTGTATTTGTTTGCCTCTTACTTCTTGCTGAAGAATTTCCACATACCACCTAACTCTGAAGCTTTAGGGGCTAATATGTTCAAATAATGGTGGATAAATCAGCATGGCATCAGTACTAGCACAGAATGTACTTAAACCCCAACAGCTTTGGGAAGAGTTTATAGACACTAATGGATATTGCAAGAGTCTTAACCTAATGTCCCTCACAAAATTTGACTCTGAGGAAATAATGACTTTTTACTGTAAAAAGCCAGTCAGGTCAAACATAAATCAGTCCTTTCTGCTTCTATACCTTAGCACACTCTGAGCCCTTCTCCTTTGACTGAACCCACTGCAGTTTAGATAGAAGAGTGAAAAGGACATTTTGCCCAAAGGGAGCAGTTAAATGAAGTGAATGCTTTCTCCATTTCCTAAGATATTCTTTAGACCTCACACAGAATATAGTTTTACAATACATGATTGTATTCAGAGACAATTAGTTGGAAAATCTGTGTGACTAATTATCACTTCTTGATTTCCAGCTTTCTTCACTTAAAGTTACTGCAAACAATACTAGAGACATAAGGAGGTATCTTCAGCTATGCTCAACAAATAAAAGTACTCGAGTTTAAACAACATCACGTGCCTAAAGCATAACAAATGCTGACTATGGATCCCAACCATTCTGAAGAGTTGAAAAAGGAGAAAGAACTGTTTTCCTTATTATGGACATAATACTGTATTTTAGATTACTACAACAAGAAGGATGGGTAGAAACCATAAGAAACTGTTAGATTTCACCACAGGGCAATGGAACCATGGAATTCTTGGATATTACTGCAATAAACAGATTTTAAAGAAAGAATCACTAGAAACTATACACTGTATTCTGCAAACCCTGCCAGTCCACAACTTCTGGCTGGAGAACATCTCTTTGGAAGGCTGCTCATAATCTTATTAGAGTATTCTGGTTAGATAAGATAATAAAGGATGGGTCAGAAAAGATACGATGAATGTCCCAGTGCCTAGAAACCATGGAGCCTGTTGCCTCAGGAAGAAGTGAAATCTTCATGTTCTAAGCTTCAGTTGAATGGTCTTGTTCAAAAGACTAAGTACAGTCTTCTGACGCAAAAAAAAGTGCAAGTGATGAACACCATGTAAGGCATTTCCAGCAATGTTTCATGAGTAACTAGAATTTTATTATAGTCACTGATACATCATCAATATTGCATTGTTGTATGTATGAATAGCATCATTTGTACTCTGGTCATAAGACTAATATGCTTGTTAACTCGGTGCATACTGCATTTATTTCATCTATCAACTATTTTTTTGAAACAAACTCTCAATAATAATAAGACATAATATATGATATCTCATCTACTTGGACTAGAGAGGAAAAACACAATGTCAAAATATGTTCCCATCTTTTGAATAAATAAAAATATTTGAGGTTTTGTTTGTAGGTTTGTTTTGGCTGTTTGTTTGTTTCACAAATAAATTAACAATAGATTTCAGGAAGATAACAAAGTAACAAAAGTATCCATGATAAATATAAAATGAGACCTAGTGGCATCAAGTACACCAGGTGTCTCAACAACTATGCTCTACTTGATGTTGAACTAATTTAGAAAGACTATGAAATATGAAAAATAGGAGAGGGGTGTGCAGAGAAACACAAAGGGCACAGACTATTTTCAAACAGCTTGGACAAACAAGGTTTGCTACTGGCACAAAAAGAAAGTGGTGGCAGCATATTACTCACTAATTTTCCCATCTGCAGTTGGCATGGTGCATTGTGTTCATGCTAACACTTTTGAAGTATTAAATACATCTATCTTTCCTTTCCAAACAAAATAATATCTTCAGTTCCAATTAATAATTATGTACTAAGGTACAAAGAACCTGTAATTCAATGCTTAATGCAAGTTTTCTTTAATTATTTAGTTTCTTTGGACAACTGTTCCCTAGAACATTCTGAAACAAATGTCAGTCACTGTACTAATAAAAAATAACTGTGAAAGCACTAGAAAATGCTAAAAACATTCACTTGTTCTTACAGTCCATATTTAATACAGATGTAATTAATTTGTCTGTGGAAATCACAAATAGTGTTCTACTACCACTAGATCTTTCCCACAGAACAATGCAGATCTCAAAATAATGTAGGAAAAAGGCTGAAACACAATGTACTTTCTGCTGCCAAAACATTGACTAAAAACCACAATGATGAAAATTTTAAGCTAAGGCTGTTGTGAAGATTATAATAATCAAAACTAACCACAAATATATTGGTTGCACTCATACACAGGACATGGCTTAGTGGTGGACATGGTAGTGTGAGGTTGACAGATGGACTCTTAAAGGTCTTTTCAAAACTAAACGATTCTGTGATTCTAGAGCAGTATTTCAGCAAAAGTATGACCTCCTGGGCCACATGGGCATGCTGCTGTTTCATGTTCAGCTGGCCATTGACCAACAACAACTCCATGTCCTTTTCTGATGAGTGTATTTCCAGCCACTGTTCCCCGAGCCTGCAGTGTTGCATCAGACCATTGTGGCCAAAGTGCAAGACCCAGCACTTGGCCTTGTTGAAACTCATCCCATTGGATCTGACCCATCAATCCAGCCTGTCCAGGTCCCTTTATAAAGCTTTGTTACCCTCAAGCAGATTAACACTACTGCCCAACTAGATGTCACCTGCAGTCCTACTGAGAGGGCACTCAATACCTTTGTCCAGATCATCAATAATAAAGATCTTAAACAGGACTAGCCCCAAAACCGAGCCCTGGGGAACACTACTTGTGACCAGTTGCCATCTGGATTTAACTCCATTCACAATAACTCTCTGGGCTTGGCCATCCAGCCAGCTTCTTACTGAGCAAAGAATACACCTGTCTAAGCCATGAGCTGCCAGCTCCTCCAGGACAATGCTGCAGGAGATAACATCAAAGGCTTTACTAAGTCTAAGTAGACAACATCTACAGCCTTTCCCTCATCCACCCATCAGGCCACCTTGTCATAGAAGGAGATCAGGTAAGTCAAGCAGGACCTGCCTCTCTTAAACCCATGCTGGCTCTGTCTAATCCCCTGGTTTTCCTGCAAGTGCTATTTTCCTACACATACTAAAATAAAGTAGAAATAATGAGCAGTTTCCATGCATTTCTGAACTACAGTAGATGATTAAGTGCTCTGTCCTCTTCCAAAACTGTAACAAGTTTCCAATCATCTGTCAGATTTAACATTACAGGATCTAATGAGTCCTTCCAGCCGAGGACAGCTGACTATTGCTTCAGCTCCTCAGCAGGAAACCTGTTTCATCTTGTAGCAGGCATATAGTTTAATGTGCAAATGGGCAAGTAGCTACTGAGACCATCTGGTTACTTTCAGCAGCACATGAAAGACAGAAAATCAAAGCAATTCAAAGGCTTGAGTTAGTCAGTCTAATGTATTTCATAATGTTTCAGAAGAACTCTACAGTGGTTTAAAATATTGTTTATTTTATAAAAAGCAATTACTTACTAAACTATTATAGAAAAAATATGAGAGGTAGAAAAGCCCTTTCCATCCACCCATCTTGGAAGACTTCAGAGCAAGTTCCCCAGAACTAATGTTTAGGTTATTCTTTTATAACTTAACTCTTCATAACAGCAACTTTTTAGTAACAATCAATAGTTCTCTGTTTCCTTAAAGCTCCTAAAGTTGTCCACAGACCAGAAATGAGCTACTGGCCACTTTCTTGATATGCCTGTCATAGGAGGGGACCTTCAGCTCAGGGCACATAAACATCACACAATAAAAAAAATAAAAATCTATAAACTTCTAAACATCTTATTCTTTCAACTATTGAGTGATTTCTCAGTTCCGTGTTGACTTAACCATCTCTAGTACAGAAAACAGGGAGAAGCTGTTTCATATGATAAAAAAGTGATTGCTTTAACACATGTTCTTGTATTACTGTCATATTCTTTTCTTTATTATATTCTGGAAAACACCAAATGTAACTATTGATAATTCTTCCCAAAGTTTTTATTGTTTTGGTTTTGATCTTTCAAAATGTTGTCAACAGTGCACAAAATGGAAAACCCAGGGATATGCTGGGATATGCTTTTTGTAATCTATACTAAAATGACTAGCACCAGGTCTTATGTTTAGTCAAAATGTAGCTCACACCAACTACATGAGTTTCACTAATCTATTTTGTAACAAAAAAAACACCCCCAAAACCCAAACAACAACAACAAAAAAACAAGGAAAACCTACCAAAAAACCCTCAGAAAAAGCTAGGCCACATAGCTATGCAGATTTTATTTTGCAGCTGCTTTGCAAAACAGTATTTACATTAACATTAATCATGACTGTGGAAGAGAAAAGAACCAACCAAAACAAAAAAAACCCAGAAGTGATATCCCCAAATCCAAATTTACTGAATGGATGGAAATGAGAAGTCTCAGGTAAGATTTAGCTCTGAATTCAGTCCTATATTCAGTCCCCTTTGAAACTTCTGGCTGTGAAGATCCTGACATGAGCTCTCAGCGTGTTTGCTGTTTATTTTATTTATTTTATTTAATAGAGGAAATAATATAGAAAATGTACCCCATACAGTAAGGTTGAAATTGCCAATTTTTAAAACAGAAAAGGATTAGAAAAAGGTGAATTACAACCCAATTAATATAGCAATTAAGAATCCAAAAATGTATTGAATTCAGTAAGCTGGATACTCTTGTTTACCAACTTTTGAACTATCCCCTTATTCCAAGTTAGGAAGGCAATAGTTCTTTGCAAATATTTATCCCTTCTTGCCAGCACCCTTACCAGCTTGACATAATTTCTCCCTCCTGAAGACATCCTATATGTATCATGTCATATATCTTAAGAGAGGAAGAGAGTGCAATGGGGACTCCAAAGAATATTTGCTCCTATGTTTAAGGATGACATGATGTAATAGATGTAATAGCCAATCATGATAATTGAGGCTTTAGTCCTCTTGAGGCAGGAAATGGTCAGTGGGAAAAAAGAAATAGAAGATAAGGCATAACAACACACCCCACAAGCAGTATTTTATTGGTCCCTTTTACCCAAAATGTTATCCTTAGGAAACAAACCCCTCATTTGAAAAAAAAGTTTTTTCTCCAAAGCCACTCAAAGACAAGAAAGAACTTTCAAAACAGATGAGTTAGAAGAAGCTGGATACAGGTATTCATGCTGGGTATTTTAAAGAAATTTCCTGTTAAAATACGGGCAAAAATCATTAGTTCTTTGGCCATATTTCTTTCCATTTCTTTCTCCACTAAATATGTCCCTCTGAAGCCTTAATTTGCTTAACCTTTGTAATATATCTGTCAGATGTCTGGTTCAGAATGTGCTCTAATTAGAGAGATTCTTTTCTTCTGTTTTTTTTTCTAAGAGTATTTCTAATTGTCAGAGAAGTACATTTATTTCATTGGAGGTAGCACTAATTTCGTGGGGAAAAATTATTCTTCCAAAAAGAATTTCTTAACTTTCATTGACCCAAACATTGAAGAGATTTATGCAGAAATACTTATATTAGAAAAAATAGTTTTCTACTTATTTAAGGTTTGTCAACAAGACTCAAAGTATGCTTCTTTCTTTACCCCAAATTTGTCTTTTATGCCACTTACCCATGGAAAGACTGTTCCTTGAAATAATTCTTTTTCCTATCAGTCCATTTCCTTGAATAAAGCCTAACACATTTCTTCAGAGCAGCTCTGAGAAAAGCAGTGTGATAACATGCTACTAATTTGGATGGTTTAAGACTTACTCAGAGAAGACTTTTTATGATTTCCATGTGAAATTCATTAAAACTACTTGGTTGAGTCTTTAAAATATTACCTATCATGATATAAATATATGTTGATATAGAAAAAAACACTTTGGGCATATATTAATTTTCAAGGCTTTTTTGGATGCAATAAGCCAAGATATTTTATCCATTTTCTAATGACTTTTGTAATTTTTTACAAGACTGATATATAACTAGGTGGTTTTAAGTCATCATATTTCCTGTAAAGTTAATGCTGATAAACTATTAAGCATATTTCAATGTAATATGCTTAATACATATGGACAGTATAATTTAATTCTTTTCAGAAAGGTTGTTAGTCGTAACATTTTTCATCAAGACAGAGAGCAAATATACATCATTAGAATACAAATGCATTTATAAAAATGCACGTTATATGACCAGAGACATTTTACATTCCATCCTGACCTGTCTTTTCCTTCTTTTCTATCTGAAGTACTGAAAATAGCTGCGGACAAGTTTTCACGACTAGAGCAAACAGAGGTCAATAATATTTCTTACATCCTGCCTATCTTCTATTGTAAACACAAATTCTTCTGAGAAAGCTCTGTTTGACAGAACAGAAGGTTAGGATTATTATATAAAATAGAAATGCAAGTCCGTATTTTATCTTCCATGCTATTTATAACAGAGCTTTCATACACTTTTATTCTCCTTTAACAAAGTGTTCCTTCCGGCGAGGGAGACTAAGTCTATTTATTATTTGGTAAAATTAATATCTCATAATTTGACTGATATTAATTTTATTTTATTAAAAAATAATTTATTAGATTCTAAGATTAATCTGCCTGACTACAGATTTAGTTTTCCTACTGGCTGGGTCAAAGGCCAAAAGTGATTTTCTGTAATTCATTTATGCTTACTTTGTTTAGATGGATGCCTAGTTGCTGTTGAAAAAAGCCACTTTTCCTTATGTATTCAGTGTTATGCTCTTGTCATCCTGAGTTTGGCAAACAATAACAGTTACAAATTAAACTATTCAACTTGAATTTAGGAGGACTATAAAAATATTGTACTTCATTTTTCCCCCATTAAATTATTAAACAAATGATCAGAGACTGTCAGTTCTGAATTAAATATTTAAATTAAATATTTAACCTAAACTCAAATATTTAATTTAAATTTTACTGTGTAAAACTGAAGGTAATTGCAAAACCATCTTCTGGTTTATCTGCATTGGCCACCTCAGATTTCCAAGCTGTGCTAATGTGATATTTCACTTCTGTCTAGTTCTTTTATGTATAAAGTTTAAAAACATATACTGCTTATGAATTTGCAGAACTATAATTTGGTATGAAACAAATGTCATTTAGATAGTGAGAATTATTACAAGAACTACTATTCTTAATAGTGATAAATTTATATTTACATTTGCTAATTAATGAAATTTCTAAAATCAAACACACTTCTACCTTTTAACATCACAGAGTAAGTAATTTTCATTCATCTTTGTAAAAATTCTCTTTGACTTTTAAAAATAATCTTTTATCTGAATAGCAAAAAGTTCTTTTAACTGCATAGTATTTTCTATTTAAAAGAGAAATTGCAAAGTATTTGACACTGACCCACACAACATCCTTGTCTCCAAGCTGGTGGAATATTGGTTTGATGGATGGACCATTCAGTGGATAAAGTACTGGCTTGACAGCCACACCCAAAGAGCCCATGTCTAAGTGGAGGCCAGTGACAAGTGGAGTCCCTCAAGGATCAGTACTGGGACTGGTCTCGTTTAACATCTTCATCAGCATCACGGACAGTGGCATTGAGTGCAGCCTCAGCAACTTTGCCAATGACACCGAGCTGTGTGGTACGGTTGATACGCTTGGAGGGGAGGGATGCCATCCAGAGGGATGTGGACAGGCTGGAGAGGTGGGCCCATGCCAACCTCATGAAGTTCAACAAGGCCAAGTCCAAGATCCTACATATGGGTCAGGGCAAGCCCAAGCACCACTATAGGCTGGGTGAAGATTGGCTTGAGAGCAGCGCTCAGGAAAGAGGTGCTGGGGTATGAGAAGGTCTGCCAGTGTGCGCCTGCAACCCAGAAGGCCAACCGTATCCTGGGCTGCATCAAGAGGAGCATAGCCAGCAGGTTGAGGGAGGTGATTCTCCCCCTCTACTCTGCTTTTGTGAGACCCCATCTGGAATATTGCATCCAGTTCTAGAACCCCTATCACAAAAGGGATATGGACATGCTAGAGCAAGTCCAGAGAAGGGCCACAAGAATGATCAGAGGACTGGAGCACTGCTCCTACGAGGACAGACTGAGAGAGTTGGGATTGTTTAGTCTGGAGAAGAGAAGACTCTGAGAAGACCTTATTGTGGCCTTCCAGTACCTGAAGGAGGCCTACAAGAAAGCTGGTGAGGGACTTCTTAGAATGTCAGGTAGTGATAGGATGAGCGGGAATGGATATAACTTAGAGGAGGATAGATTTAAACTGTATATTAGAAGGAAGTTCTTCACTATTAGGGTGGTGACATGCTGGAACAGGTTACCCGGGGAGGTTGTGGCAGCCCCATCCCTGGAAGTTTTTTAAGGCCAGGCTGGATGGGGCTCTGGGCAACCTGATCTAGTGGAAGGTGTCCCTGCCCCTGACAGGGGTTTGGAACTAGATGATCTTTAAGGTCCCTTCCAACTCTGACAATTCTATGATTTTATGGTTCTATGAAAATATGGTGTTAAAAGAACAATACACTGCAGGACAAGAAATTATGCTACATCATGAGGAAACATTTCCTCAAAATAGCAGAGCTGTCTGTGCCAAAACCACATTTCATTTTAGGACGTTCTGCAGAAAATACTTCTAGAAAAATGTTCTATTTTCACCTGAATAGTATTTTACAAATGAGTTGCTATGGAAATCTGGAGATGCAGTTCCTTTAAGGCATTTAATTGTTTAACTGCCAGTAAGAATGTGAAAAATCACACCTCAGGAAGGCTACACATAATTACTTATTTGTACTGGAGTATGAATACCAAGAGATTTAATTCCACAGTACCTTGAATGAGGAGTATCGATATGCAGTATTTTTGCAAAATGTAAAACTGTATACCATATTATGTTGTCCAGGTGTAAAGCCATGAGCAGTCAGGCACGCTAACATTATTTTCTCTACTTATAATCAGTACTTCAAATCTTTAAAAGTAGTCTATTGAAAGAATGTACCTACAGTGTACCCAGAAAAAAGTAAGTGGCAAAATATAATCTGAAGTGACTCAACATTTCCCATGGTATTATTTTCCAGTGCACTGGCCTAAAATATACTGACAGTTGCTGTTCCAAAATGGGGAAAATCTCCATAAATAATAGGTAGGTCAAAGAAGTTCTGTCTAATTGGCTAACAAGTTGAAACAAATGCAAGATACAATTTATTAGAATTTCAAGTGTAGGAGGGTAACTGTTAAAACAGTATTAAATAATTGAAGCAAAATAAAAAATTTAAAAATCGAAAGTTTTCCACGACTTACATGTTATAAAAAATAAACAAAAAAAGAAAAAGTGTCATAATGTGTCTTTGGGACATATTCTGGGAAGAAGAGGATGACAATCTGACTTAAATATAATTTTGCCATATGAATGATGATGCAGTTAATTGTATCTATCTTTTAACAAGTAAAATAAACCAATTACCATTACAATGAAGGAGGTAGACCATTATACTTTCATATTCACATTTACACACAGCAGCTCTCATATATCTATCATAAAAAGAGTTTTAAAAAACCACATACACTTCTTCATCTTCAAGGTACCTGGAGGCTCATTGAAAAAAATAATTAAGCAATATAAGTTTTGGCTAGTCTACAAATTAATTTAGTGAATGACTCCAAGTGGTATGATATCATTGGGATTCTCAGTTGTGGAAATATGTAAAATATTTCAGTAAAACCAACGAGGAGGGAGGAACTGCAATGAACAAGTCACAAATTGGGTACCAGGAATTACTGCACATCTACATACTGGAACTCCCTCCAACTGCACACACAACGAAACCTCCATGGGGCCCCCAGACCTACTTCATAAAAATATACCTACACACCCTACACACTGTGTTTGGATTTCCCTAGCAATATTGGCATTCCTTGAGCTCTAACATGGTATCTGTTAAAAACACAAAAAGGGGGTTATAATTTCCTGGAACGTACATCTGTGTTGCTGAATGAAGGAAAGCCTGGGTAAACACAGGTGGGAAAACAGATGGAGAAATGAAAAGATAGCAGAGAAGCAAGTCTTATCTTGTGTCATTTGAGGTTGAGAGGAATTTTGCCAGTGACTACAGCAAGAGCAGAATGAGAACACAGTGAACAATCAGTCCTCTGTCCACCAGCAAGAAAGCAAAGAAAGTAACAGCAGAGTCCTGAATGTGTTCCCAGAAAGCCTTTTTGTGCTCAACCTTACCAGTAGGGTAGTGCCGGATTTATTTCTCTTTTTACCTTTGGAAGCATGTCAGCCTCACTCTTAATACACCAGATAAGCAGTTTCAGACAGACACAAAGGCAGTTTCAGCACATGCTTAGCTGGATGAGGACTGCATGCCCAGTATTTCCTCTGACTCTACAGGTCTGGAAGCTGGAAGGGACCAGGACATAAACAAAACAACTCCCACTCACCGGAAAGCCCTGTGGTAACTCTGGGAAAGCTGTAACTCCTGTGTTTGTAGGGGTAACAATCTGAGGCAACTCATAAAATGGCAAAAAGCTGCTTTTATCCCTTGTTCTCCAAGCAGGAGCTTGCAGTCTGAGGCAAAGTGCACATGAACACCAGCATACTGGGGCACAGGTTAGCAGTGTGCAAAAAATTGAAGGCTCACAGGAAACAAACTTCGAAAAAGAAAGGAGACCTTTCAGAGCCAGATATTATTGTGATAACTAAAAGCCAAACGTGGAGCCAACTGAATCACACAGAATCACAGAACATTAGGAGTTGGAAGGGAACTTGAAAGACCATCTCATCCAACCCCCCCTGCAACAGCAGAATTCCCTAGAACAGGTCATACAGAAGCACGTCCAGATGGGTTTTGAGTATGTCCAGAGAAGGAGACTCCACAACCTCTCTGGGCAGTCTGTTCCAGTGCTCTGGCACCTGAACTGGGAAAAAATTTCTATGTGTATTCACACAGAACCTCCTATGCTTCAGCTTACAATCATTGCCTCTTGTCTTGTCATTGGGCTTCACAGAGAAGAGCCTGACGACATTGTCCTAGCACCTACCCTTCGCATATTTAAATGCACAGATGAGGTCACCCCTTAGCCTCTTCTTCTCCAAGCTAAAGAGACCCAGCTCCCTCAGACTTTCCGCATAAGGAAGATGTTCCAGCCCCTTCATCATCTTGGTGGCTCTGTGCTGGACGCTTTCAAGCAGTTCCCCAGCCTTCTTAAACTGAGGGGCCCAGAACTGTGTATGGAAATTTTTGGAAAGGGGTTCTTCTTCTAAAGCAAAAGTTCTCTTCAGTTTATTTCCCTCCTCCATGTTTGTTGCTACAATTAATTATGAGACACTTTGAATCACCAACATATATAATATTATTATAGTTATCCTGATATCTTTCACCCCAGAACTGCCTCATAGCACTGTTATTAAAAGAATTTATACCAATATACATTGGTATGATTTAAATTAGATTAGCATTAGGCTCATTAGATATATTATTATTTCTGCTCTCTAAAGCAAGAAATAGAATAATATATAAGATTATATTAATATATAATATGATATTAAT